>CANNZV010003436.1:37222-100679 GCA_947561585.1 Caprella mutica
GTATAAAAAAATAGAAGTTAGGATATGTATCATGATTACGAGTAGGTAGATTATAAGTCGCTTGTATTTCAATAAATGTTACCCCTGAAGACGGAAACCACGAAGGATTCTGAAAGCTTGGGAAATTCAAAACTACTTCTTGTTGAGTTCTTCACCCTAAACATAATGTAGCAACCAAGGAGTCCTCTATTTTCTTCAATCAGACAGGTTATAGTTTGACAGACCTCAACAGTTCCTGATTATTATTTATGGGTTTATTTATTTATCATACCAACACGCAGAAAACAAATTTATAAGGCAATTGAAGAATGAATAAGAAAAAATATGTTTATTAAATGCCATTGAATTAAAACAATGAAAGATCCATTCAGTTACTGAAAACGCTGAACCCATAATTTTCTATTGAAGTGTGTTGCCTTGAAGACGTCACTTCTAACAACACTTGATGTGTGATTTCTATTTCGAATGTTGTTTATTCATACAGGAACAGTTGAAATATAAGAAATAAATATCAAAGTGTCTTTTTTACAGTGTGTTTAGCTGTAGGCTGTGTTCAAGTAATTGAATTAAGAGAAAATAATAGCAACTTGCCTCTGCATAGCAGCACAGATTGTTGGAAAAGTCCCATTTTATTGAGGCTGGCAAACTGTAAATCAATTTTGAGTAAAATTTTCATAGAAATTCTGAGACAAGACAATTTTAGTGCATTAAGTTCACGCCAAAATTAAAATAGCAACATAGAAATTAATTTTAAATTTGAAGTATTTGGCTTAAACTAATTTATCCTGAAACTTGGTCAAAAGTCAGAGAAGTTTAGTTCACCCAATACAGACTGGGCATCATGGGCCGTATGGGCCGTATTTTATGGTAAATTCCACCGACTTGTCAGTGAAATTTCCACCCTCTGGTAATAATATCAGCAAAGTCGGTTACAATTTATTGTTGGTGGCTAACTTGGGAAAATGTTGGTGTATCAGCAAATTATAAAATCCTGTATATAGGTGGATTTTTTCAGATCTTTGATAAAGTAAGTGGGTTATTGTGCGCCACATACAGACTGAGACACCATCTTACAGGCTTCAGTAATACCAATAATGCCTACCTTAAAGGTCCCCTCCAAGCAAATATTGTTATTGCCTTATTGAAACGAGGCTAATGTTTCTTATCATTTTGCTGCAAACCGCATCGAATTTGGTAGCATATTTTAAATTTTTATATGCTTTTAAAGATTTTTATAATCAAAACTCGACAAAACCTATTTTACGTCCGACTTACTAATTTAAGAAATTTTCAACCTGAAGAAAAAGAATGTACACCATTTGTTTTGATTGTCAACTAGGTATTAGGTTTAATAAATACATTTAATATTCTTGTAAAGGTATATAATTGAATGAACTTATAATAGAAACGTTTATATACTTTAAAAAAACAATTAATATCTAGAATAAAGGCCGAAAACGCATGGTTTGTTTATAAAATTCAAATTTACAATCAAAACAAAGAGTGTAAAATCTTTTTTCTCAGCGTCAGATTAGTGATTCGCTCAATTGTTGCTCACAGAGTACTAAAAACTTAAAAGCAAATAATAAAATATATACAGAACCGAATTGTATGCGGTTTGCAGAATAATGATCGCAGACCTTAGTTCTATAATATTATGTAATAAACTCATTTTTAACTCATTTTTTTCTCGGAGCCTGGAGAGGACCTTTGAAGCATAACCTAATTATTAATATTCAATAATGCATAATATTGTCACTAAGGTTGTGACAATATGCTTTATAAATCATAAATCTTAAGAATATCACAGAGGAGATGAATTGGTAACGAATACTATATACCGCTGGTGAAGAACCGGTGCACGTACAACTCGTACCCGGACAACTCGTACGCGGACAACTGGTATACAAGACAACTCGTACCCGGACGACTGGTATCCGATTTAATATATATATATATTTACAATATATGTCATGAAATAGAAGACAATGAAGTGAGATCATACGAATTTTGTAAGAGAGTCTGTATTTTAGTCTCTATAAAAGTTTTAATTTTATCTTTAGCTGTGCTAGGTTGCAGGCGCGTATACAAGGGGGGGGGCATTTGGGGCAGATGCCCCCCCCTTGAGGTCTGAACTTTTTAAAAATAAATTTACGGATTAATAAAAATGTGTGGATTAATCCTCCAAACTGAAGAAATTTCAATTATTTGATTATTTTTAATTGCTTTTGACATGCTTGAACACTGTATTCTATCAAAATCGTCATTTTTAAATTGTGAAATGGAAGAAATTAAATTGCTTCAATTCGTATTATGTATAAGCCATTTTGTCCTTAGAGTGTATTTCTATCACCCTATTAATATTAGCATTGATCTTCAATTTAAAAATGTTTTTGAATTTGAGAAGAAATGCATCGTCCTGTACTCTGTAGTTTGCCAAAACACCTTCTTCTTCAACAGTACGCCGAAAATTGATGCTTTCCCAAGATGAATGGAAGGGTGGCTTCACAAGGGTTCGCGGTCTATTCAATGAAACTGGTTCTATTAACAAGAAAAAGCTAAGTAACAAAACCAAAAAAACACAAACTGCGATTCAGGAGGTGAAGAGTTTCTTTGAAGAAACCACTAGATTTTCTCTCAGAAAAGCTTTTCAGCAGATTTCATCCACACCGAAACCACGTGGTGGAGGATCGTCATACATTCATTTAGTTTCCGGTTTTATCATTGAACCTCAGCTCGACCATTAACGAAAACCACATAAATAGCGGTTTTGTAAATGGATTATGTAGCAACCATCCAACATTGCCATTTGAATCGTTTGGACAGACGAGAAGTTAATTTGCGTACATCAAAAACACATCGAAAAAATATGAATGAAAATCCTCGAAATATTTGGAAAACAAATGATAGGTATGATGCTAAGGTAATGTCTTCGTTTCAATGATTAATGGAATGGTTCCAATTGTTCAAGCATTCCTAACGAATATGGCAACTTGTTACCAGTTAATGGTTTTCAAAACTCTGATTGCTCCAGCACATTATTTAGCCCAGCCTGTAACTTCTTCACTTTGGTGGATGCAAGACCACATTGCACAAATGCAGCTCTAGAATTTAAGGAAAAGTTTCGAGGTCGAGTGATTAGCAGAAGTACGGAAATAAAATTCCTGGTCAGCACACAGTCCAGATCTCAACTCTTTGGATATGGGCTGCTGCACAAACTCGAGTTTATAAGTTTATATATAAAAAAACAGATCCCAATAAGTCTCTTATACAATGTGTTCAAATCTCCGCTCAAAAATATAACAATAAGACTCTCAAGAAAGTATGCAAGAATGTTGGTCTGTCTTCACATCGGAGGCGGTCATTTTCAATAACTTCTGTAGGACCTCAGGAGATGTGCCTCATATGATAAAAGACAATAAATGTTTAATAATAATAAAAATCTTTCATTTTCCTTCAAAGAGATGAATCTATAATGGTATTTGACTTATTTTTAAGTGTTTCTAATCCGCAATTAAAAAATTACGTTATCTGATGAAACACACTGTGTTCCATCAGAAACGACATTTTTAAATTGCGAATTAGAAGCACTTCTAATGCATCAATTGTCATCATAGATACACCACGTTGATGGAAAAGAAAGTATTATTATTAAACATTTATTGTCCTATATGTATGGCTATATCATATGAACCACATTTCCTGTGGCCCTACAGAAGTTGTTGAAAATGGCCTCCTCCAGTCTGAAGACAGAACGAAGCAAACTTCAAAACATTCTTTCAAATTTCTTAGGGGTCTCCGAGTTATACCTTTTCAGCGAAACTTAAAACACTTTGCATAAGAGACAATGGAATTTTCTTTTTCATATATAAACTCGAGTTTGTGCAGCAGCCAAGAAGTGAAAACCCAAAGGGTTGAGATATTGATTGTGTGCTTGCCAGTAATGATGCTAATGAATCGACCTCTAACCTTCTCAATGAGAAATTCTAGAACTACATTTGTTCAATGTGGTGGAGCGCCATCTTGCATCCACCAAAGTGAATAACGAGATGCAGAATAGTGCAGTTTGGGCCAAATAAGGGGTGCTAGTTTGGTATGCAATCTATGAGTATGAGGTTAATGTGATCTGATTATGCATTAGTATTTTTTTTTTTAATAATTATGATAATTTTTCTTTTAAAATAACTTTGAAGCAAAACAAACAATATTGACGAGATAATATTGTCATAATGCATTAAAAGTAAAAAAAAAACATATATTAATTGCTTATTTTTACTTTATATTCAAATAAGTTTGGTAGGATGTAGTTTATATAACGACATTTTCTTGAAGTATTTCCATAATAAGGCTTTTCATATGTAAATGGTATATAATTATTTAAGGAAATAAAATACTATACATATTTGGTATCTCGTATACCTGTTTGTATCTTCTATATTTGCTAATAAATTTTAAATAGATGATCGCATGCCAAACCAGTAAATGATGATCAGATCGCATAGCAAACTAGCACCAAATAATGTCCTGTAGTAATCTGAGATATGAAACACCATTAACCGATGACAAGTTGCCATCATCATCAAGGAATGCATGAAAGATTACAGGCAAGCCTCGCTTAAAGTACAACTCACTTTAACAAAAGTGGTACTTATTTCGAGTCAGTCATCTTTCGAAATAAGAACCGTTCGTAGACATAGAAAACGGAGACAATTTTTTGTGATTTTTTCACGGTAACTAAAAAAAAATCAAAATTATAATCCAGATGAGGTTATTAGAAGCAATTGGTTCAGAAATTCAACATGACCCATTTTAGAGTTAGTTCCGTGTTATTGCACGGATCCATATTTTCGAACACGTAAAAATCTTTACATAATAATCATTATTTCAATTAGTATCCATGATACCAATTACAATAGAAGTTAAATAATAATTAAATTTATAATTTTTTTCTGACGTGTCCGAAATTGTAGAACCAACCAATAACTTGGAACTTAGTACCCTACTATCAAAAACATTTCATAGAACATAAAATTGCTGTTTGTTAAATGTTGCACAATAATTACAGAAATTTAAGTATCTATTAATTACCCACCTATACTGAGGTGAGAGTTAAGCTATGGATGGATTTTAAAACATTTAATAAATGCACGACTTTAAACTTTTTCGTCACAGTCACAAACAATGAAAGACTGAATATTATTAACAATATGCTTATATACGTTTTACTCTAATAATAAATTTTCCTTCTATAACTCATAGAAAATGAGGTCTAAATCAAGGAGTAACAATTATAAATTTCTTGTTACTTTTATTCGCTTTAGTTATCGTTTGGTAACTAAACTGAGTCGTGATTTGGTAACTAAAGCGAGGGATGCCTGTATATCCATTCAATTAATAATGGCAACAAAGATATTACCTTAGCATTATACCTATCATTTATTCCGTTGATATTTCAGGGATTTTCATTAGTGTACCTGACGATCCTCCACAACGGAGTTATGGTTGGTGAAATCTGCTGAGAAACTTGGGTTCTGGGGGTTTCTTCAAAGAAACTCTTCACCTCCTGAATCACTGTTTCTGTTCTTTTTGGTTTTGTTATCATTTGCTTTTCTTGTGGATAGATTTAACGCCCTTCCACTTGTCATGGAGTGAAGCATGAATTTTCGACGTACTGTTGAAGAAGAAGGTGTTTTGGCAAACTACAGAATACAGGACAATGCATTTCTTCTCAAATTCAAAAACATTTTTAAGGTTTAAGAAAAATGTTAATATTAATAGGATAAAATCCATTCTTTATACTTCATGAAAATAATGACGTCTTCCCATTTCGCAATTTAAAAGATGACGCTTCTGACGGAGCACAGTGTAAGCATATTCAAAGCAATTAAAATAATAAAATAACTGACCAGTCTGAGGAATTATCCGTAGATTTTTTTCAGAAACTTTAATTTTTTGAAAAGTGCCCCCCCCCCCTTGACCAAATCCTAGATACGCCCCTGCTAGGTTGCTTAATATTTAACTTTGCTAACTGAACTATATCAAAAGAGGGTAATTTAATTAAATTAGCACTGTTGGTTCTAATATATTTTTCGCGTATTATGTTTGAAAATATATATCATGAAATGGAAGACTCTTGAAGTGAGATCATACGAATTTTGTAATGTAGTCTATATTGTAGTCTCTATAAAAATTCCTACTTTATCCTCATTTGAATTGTCAGTTTATGTATGTTTCATTGCAATAAAAAAATGGTTATTTCATTTTGCCTTTAATTTTTATTGTAATTATGTACATTTAACTAAATTTTGAAAATCGGACTTGTATTTTATTCAGTCATTATAATTAGGTACATTTAACATGAATTTATGAAAATCGGGTATCCGTTGTTCGGGTACGAGTTGTCATGTATACCAGTTGTCCTGTATACCAGTTGTCCTGTATACCAGTTGTCCTGTATACCAGTTGTCTGGGTACGAGTTGTCCGGGTACAAGTTGTCCAGGTACCAGTTGTCCTAGAGCCGAATTTGTGTGCCATCTGAAGTATGATGTAAAGTCATCGAAAGGAAAATTATATAAGGATAGATCTCAAATACCAATCAAACACAGGAAATTACAATACCACTATATTCATTGAACCGCTACAGTCATAGTACAGTTTCTTTCTGCTATCTCCTAACGAAATTGTTACCCTAAAGGATAGTAATACTAATAGATATTAGTTACATCGGTGAAAAATCATGGAAGTATAAGACTTGTGTCACTCTACTGTATCAGAGCAACAATGGTATACACCGTTATAGGACTTCCTAATTTCAACTCAAGGACTATGATCGAGATGGAGTGAGGACGGGAGGGAACAATTACGAGTAAGATATTAAAGAAATAACCAAAATGAAAACATTATTTTGAAGTAATATTTAAAGAAAACAGTGCAAAATACAATCTTATATTTTGGAAACGACAGACTAGGGGGAAAATGATTAGCAAACGCATAATTACCAAATTCATAAAATGAGAGAAAATTATTATTGGTAAAACAAGTTGAGGTACATTTATATGATATAAAATATTTGGCAACACTTTATTTCAGAAGAAACTAATTATTAGTATTATTTTTATTAAACAATCAAATTAAAGTATTATAATTCACAGTTAACTATTTTGAAAACTCTTTAAATAAGGTAAAATATTTTGGAATTGCTCATTATCCGATAATACTTTTTAGAAACGACGATTTGGCAGGAAGCGAGAATGCAAGAAAATATAATCCAAGAATATATTTTGCGGTACAATATTTCTGTGACGCTCCGCCCATCCCTCTAAGATCCAATAGCAGAGCTTGATTCATACGACGTCATGACTTACATCATCAAATAATCAAACCAATCACCAAATAGGAACTTCTATTATCATTTAAACGGAGTTTCTTGTTACTTTTATGATATTATAAGCAAAATCATTGAATTTCCTCTATTTCAATTATAATTTTAAAAAGTTAAACAAGCTTTAATGCAATTATTTAGCTTTATTGCCACGCCCATTCTTAGAAGTTGGGAACAACCCACATTCAGTTGTTAGCTGAACGTGATGGAGGGAGGTGTCATTTTTTAGTAGCTCCCTAACTAGGTCTCTTGTTGCAGTATTTAGGAAATATTAATTCTTTGGTAACTCGCTTGTTAGAAAACTACCTTGGTAAATAATACATAAACATTTTTCAATAATGGATAGGCTATGGTGTGTTTATTAAAGTCAATTAATTGACTTCGTAAATCAATATTAGTAGGGTAAATAAGGCCCCCTTCACACTTGCGTCTCTCAACGTCGCGTTAGCAAAAAGGCTCGAGGCACAAAGTTTAGCTACAATTAATTTCAATGGAGCCCTTCACACTTCCGTAAGAAAAAAACTCTGCATTTTTTCTAACGGAAGTGTGAAGAGCTCCGTTAAAATTAATTGCAGCTAAACTTTTGGCCATGAGCCTTTTTTATAACGCGGCGTTGAGAGACGCAAGTGTGAAGCTAAAGGTCCGTTCAGATGCTCCGACAAATTCCATTTTCTCTGAAATATTGTATCCGTTAAAAAATTGTCCGCGGAATGGCTAATAAATTTATTCACGGAAACAAGAATTGAAACTGTCAATATTTTCACATGTTTACAGTTTAATTGTTTGTTCATTATATCTAGGTACAGTAAAATTGTATCTATACGGTCTAATCATGGCTTATAGACTAATATGTATAAGATTAACCAAACGTAATTTTCTGTCAGATCATCATCCGCATTTCAGAAAAAGTTGAAAATCCAGCCCGTCCGCTAATATAAATGCATGTAAATTAAATTGAACAAGATATTATTGACTGTATATCAATATTTAATCAGTTTTTGACGAAAAGTTTGCTTACAATATGAAAAAAAATTAGTACCTTGCTATATCAGACAGTTTTCTCACTAAAACGAGGAGATGTAACAAGGAATATCTAATTGTCACTCCTTGATTTACACATTTTATTTTCTATGAGTTATAATGAAAGATTTTTTTTAGTTAGAACACGTACTATATATACAGGGTGGGGCGTAAGTTTGGAAGCAAATGAAAGTGCATATTATAATCCAACGAAAAATATATTTTAAAATATATATTTAAGAATTCAAAAATCATTAATTTATTCAAAATGTCCCCCCTTGTTTTTAATAACAGCCTCAAATCTCCTCCGAACTCCTCCTACTGCGGCACGCAACTGTTCTTGTGAAATTTCCTTCCAAGATCTCTGGAGCGAACGCTTTAAATCATCCACACTGCGATGGAATTTACCACAGGCCTTTGATTCAAGAATGGACCATACCGAAAAGTCCATAGGATTAACATCTGGGGATCAGGGAGGCCACATTTCTTTGGACCAAAACCGTGGAAGATGGTCATGGCACCAGTTTTGAGTGACATTTGCAGTATGTGAAGTCGCGCCGTCTTGCTGAAATGTCCATAGAGTGTCATTACCGAAGTGATCCTTAGCTGACTCCAACATTGGCGTCAAAATATTCTCAATATAACATTTAGCATTGATTTTGGCGCCTTGTTCCACAAAAATTAAAGGAGATCTCCAAGTTTCTGAAACGGCGGCCCAGACCATTACTGAAGCAGGTTTCATGGTTCTGTGGACAGTTTTTTGGTTGTATGGGATGTCTTTTGCACTTTTACTAATTATTCTGTCATTCCTCCGGTTGTGAGCCACTTCCACTGTGAAAATATTTTCGTCAGACCAAACAATTTCACCAGCCGTGCCAGACTTCAATTCTCTCAGAAGTGCTTTGCTTCTCTCCAATCTCTTTTTCTTTACAGCTTCTGACAGAGTCTGTCTCTTTTGGAGGGTGAAAGAGGACATCTTTAGGTCTTCTTTGACAACTCTTCTCATTGTTCTGGGACTCACATTAGCTGTTTTGGCTAACAATCGTATTGACCTTTTCGGGTTCCTCCTGATCTTCTCTCGGGCACATTTTATCAGTTGTTTGGTGCGTTGTGAGCGTGGTCTACCACTTCTTGGACGATCTGTCAAGTCTCCTCTCTCATTAAAACGCTTCACACACTTCCAAACAGTCGATCTCGCTATTGAGAGAGTCTTTGAAATGACGGAATCTGACTTCCCGGCACGGTGTAGAGCAATAATGGCTTCTCTTTTGTCTGACATTTTTGAATTTACTAAATTTTTGTAAAAAATAACACTGCCACTTCATAATGTAGTGTCTCTACTATAGTTCAAACCCTATCACCTACTTAGGAACTTATTTTTAAGAATTATATTAATGTTTGAAAAATTGCTCCCAAACTTACGCCCCACCCTGTATATATAAACCTATTAATAAACAGTGTTTGTGACTGTAATGAAAGTTTAAAGTAGTGCACTTATTAAAGATTTTTAATTCTAACCTAGATTAATTAACTCTCACTCACTATAGGGAGTGAATAATTTAAATTTTACAGGAGAATTCAATACATAAAGTACTTAGGTGAAGTTAATTAAGAGTTATGCAATTAGTTAGTTAAATTCATTAATGTTTTAATGGAACATGTTCGTCTGCTTTCAACTAAAGCATGAATATATAACTAAAATTACATTTCATTTACTAGATATATTAACGCTCTATTTATTATTTTGAAACCCAATTAATAAAATAGGTTGTTAAATATTAAATAACATACAAGGATCAGTGTACTAACCACTGTTATTTCTTTGGCAATAAATCTATCCATAAAATTCGTAATCACTTAGATGATAAGCTAATTTAAAAATCTTCAATCAAATTACTGATACTAACTGGATATACATATTCATGAAATTAAAATATTTCATTGGAAAAACATAACTACAGTTTAGAACAGAAATGAGATAATTTCGTATATTTCAATATACAGTATATGAGCACCAAAAATGTTTCCGCTTTTTCAAATTCTTGTAAATCGTTAACCAATGGACGAAAATCCTGCATCTTGGTCTCTTTTTCTCCGCCTCTTATTGTACTATTAACTGGTAAAAACAGTTTTGAACTGATGGACATAGTTTAAGAACAGATGAGCAAAGAGTGAGGGTGACTATTTTGGGCATTCTTTATTTAAACAGATTATTACACCGTTTTGAGTAATTGATGCTATATCAATCATAAATATTAATATCAGTAAATATCTATAAAAATACGCTGCATTATATTTCAATTGTAAGAGGAATAACCGAGTATTTTCACCAAAAAATATTATTATTGAACTTCAATGAAAATGACAAATACGTATGTTTAAAATTTCCACAAATTATCAAATAGTTTCTGTAATGTATTAGAATAATGAAATACTTTATTTTTCAGATTTATTCCTTTATTTATCACAAAATGAACGGGAAAATATCACAAGATACAAATAATACCACAAGATATAAATAATATCACAAGATATAAATAAAAAACTAATGAAAAATATTATTAACTATTAAACACAATCAAAAGAATAGGAATAATTAACAGAGAAATACATAAAACAATGAACTAATAATTAATTATAGTAGGGATTTAAACTCTGCTTCGGAACCAAAGGCCATATCGCTGACGTCAAAAGGAAATTAAATACAAGGGGCTGGAAGAAGCAATCAGAAAGGAAAGTGGCTCCATGAACAAAGTCACTTACCACCGTCGGTGACAATGCTCATGGATGCAGAATAGCTACTCCGTGAATGAAGTCACTTACCAAGGAATGTGACGAAACGGGACACAAGCACCGGTGGCTGCACTCACGGATGGAAGAGGAAACTGAAGAGGTGATAGTAAATGATGCCTACGAGTTCATCTACGATCGTAAATGAAGAACATAACCCTAGCGATATCTTCTAAAACTGGAAGTTCTTTAGTTTAAGTAAAAAACGAATAACAGTAATACTTATTTTCTTTATTTTTAGTTTCTTACTAATTTACGTAGACAGGCTACTTGTTAGGGGCATTTAATAAGCACATTTTGTTAGGTTTCTCTATGAAATTATTATTTTACTTGAAAATGATCCAAGAAAACTGATCGAAATATCGTGTTATTAAACTTTAAAAAGCCAGCAGAGTCATCAATTCCCAACTATGAATAATCCTGGCATCCAAATCTTCAGAAGAATAGTAATACTTAACAAACAATAGATAATAAACGAATAGCAGTAATAATAAACAAAACAATAGATAATTAACTAAAAGAATTTAAATGTAACTGGGATAGGAAGCAAACAAAAGAGGCAGGTTCTCTTCTACACATGCGTCTTGCAAAGATGAATGTGTGTACTGGGATAAGAGTTGATGACCAGTTAATGATTATAGTTAGCGAGAATTGCGAAACTTTAAGCGTTCATATCGGAGTCTCATACATACTTTGTTTGGATCTAAATTCCTTAAACATTTCACACTCTTAATTTTCTCCTTAATAATCACTCCATTTATCTTTCCCTTTCTTTTTATTTGATCATCAAAAATTTGATGAAGATATTCTAGCTGCCTCTCATCTATCTCACTGGGATTGCCTCTGCCAGAAGAAAATGACATCAGACTACTGTCATTCTCCGATGAGAATTCTGAAAACAAAGGAGATATTAATAAGTAATAATTGGTGTTGATTATATAAAAAAACAAACACTAAGAAAAGTTCTGACTATCATTTGATATCTTTCATTGTATGTAGCAATTCTTTAATTCTTCTCAGAAATTGTTCCAAATTTTGTCAATAACTATGGAATAAAGAGCCTGAAATACAAGTCGTTTGCGCAACTCTTAATAGATTAGTAATTGAGATCATACACACTTTTTGTGACTTGGTATATTAGATCAATTTTTTCTAATGAAATATAAAAGAACTTTCAAATAGAGAGACTTTTAACTGAGGGCAACTGGGAGTTTCAGTGCTGTTGATTTCCCTCTATTTAGGATAAAAGAATGTACTTATTATTTATTAGTTCTTTGCTCATTATTATTTCTTTTAAAAATACATATTCACAATTGAAGCTAATAAAAAAGCTATTCAACAGTATGCAGTAGCTATAGGTCTAAAAAATAATCTTTCAAAATAATACTAAATATGAACTTTAGAGCTACTCACCTTATGTACATCTTCCTCAGCTACCTCAGACACGATCGCAGTGGGATCATAACCAGCCTCCTGCAAATGTAAACCAATTAGCATTGAAAAAGGAATAACTTATATGCTATATAGTTATAACTATAGTTATATTCATGAATTGCAAAGTTAATGGCTTCAGTGTAAATAGATATATAAACTTACATGTCCAAACTCTTTATTTGATGCATCAGAGTCCAGAATTCTCACAGAATATAATCCAGGATGCAAGGGAGTTAGAGTAATTTGCACTTTGACGCCTCTTGGATTGACCTGATAATTGAGTTATTTACATTAGCTAAGTAGTCTTCTATTTAAAAATAGTAAAAATAACACTCAATCAATAGAATTTGTAATATTACAATTGATTATAGAGTATAGTAACTCTATGTTCATCTACACAGAAGTTAGTGTTACTATGTTAAAACAGTCATTTCTGAGTTTGTATTAATCACTTTTGATTCATATTTAATCCATTCATTTACTCATGGAACTATCGTTCAGTGATATGCAACAACATTCTTTGAAAGTATTAATTGATTAAGTAATTCCGAACACTACTACAGTGTGGAGATTGAAAGTGCAGTGCAATACAAACAAATAAGTTTATTTTTTGATCAATTTTCTCACCTCAAAAGAGATGGGTTCCTGGGCTCCAATGTCCATCGGAATGGGTACCTGATGCACAGGATCAGCTGTGATAGCCACATCGTTTCCAATGTTCATAAAGATACCTCTTGATTATGAGAATCAACAGAGATGGACTCCTGACTCTCAACAGAGATGGACTCCTGACTCTCAACAGAGATGGACTCCTGACTCTCAACAGAGATGGACTCCTGACTCTCAACAGAGATGGACTCCTGACTCTCAACAGAGATGGACTCCTGACTCTCAACAGAGATGGACTCCTGACTCTCAACAGAGATGGACTCCTGACTCTCAACAGAGATGGACTCCTGACTCTCAACAGAGATGGACTCCTGACTCTCAACAGAGATGGACTCCTGACTCTCAACAGAGATGGACTCCTGACTCTCAACAGAGATGGACTCCTGACTCTCAACAGAGATGGACTCCTGACTCTCAACAGAGATGGACTCCTGACTCTCAACAGAGATGGACTCCTGACTCTCAACAGAGATGGACTCCTGACTCTCAACAGAGATGGACTCCTGACTCTCAACAGAGATGGACTCCTGACTCTCAACAGAGATGGACTCCTGACTCTCAACAGAGATGGACTCCTGACTCTCAACAGAGATGGACTCCTGACTCTCAACAGAGATGGACTCCTGACTCTCAACAGAGATGGACTCCTGACTCTCAACAGAGATGGACTCCTGACTCTCAACAGAGATGGACTCCTGACTCTCAACAGAGATGGACTCCTGACTCTCAACAGAGATGGACTCCTGACTCTCAACAGAGATGGACTCCTGACTCTCAACAGAGATGGACTCCCGACTCTCAACAGAGATGGACTCCTGACTCTCAACAGAGATGGACTCCTGACTCTCAACAGAGATGGACTCCTGACTCTCAACAGAGATGGACTCCTGACTCTCAACAGAGATGGACTCCTGACTCTCAACAGAGATGGACTCCTGACTCTCAACAGAGATGGACTCCTGACTCTCAACAGAGATGGACTCCTGACTCTCAACAGAGATGGACTCCTGACTCTCAACAGAGATGGACTCCTGACTCTCAACAGAGATGGACTCCTGACTCTCAACAGAGATGGACTCCTGACTCTCAACAGAGTTTTGCAGGGTTCACTTTCTGAAGAAATATAAAAAATCAGTTTAATTGTATGATAACCAACTCATTCAATTCTAGCCTGATAGCAAGCAACAAAACAAACCTATTGAGAAAATCTTTGATGAGGCTTTTATCCAACACATTAGCCGGCGGTTCCAATGAATTACAGCTGAAATAAGAAATATTCATACATTAATGAGAAAAGTCCACAATGAATAGAAATATCTATTTGAATGATATAAACCTAAAAATCCCTCAACATTGATATTTTAATGATTTAAACCTAAAAGTTCCTCAACATTGATATTTTAATGATATAAACCTAAAAATCCCTCAACATTGATATTTTAATGATTTAAACCTAAAAGTTCCTCAACATTGATATTTTAATGATATAGCTAAACCTAAAAATCCCTCAACATTGATATTTTAATGATCTCTTGATAATATGTAAATTGCTAAAATTAGATTACTATGAAGCTTTTCAATTAAGAAATAAAAGGGGTGACTAACAAATTAAACTAAATGACAATAACTGATGAGATCATGAGTATTACATTTCTTCCCTATTATTGGGGAGATAATTTGTAAACATGAAAGCAAGGAAATGTTATAAAATGGAACAATAAAATAACTACAAGTGTAGCAACTTAATAGAGAAGTTATAATACAATTTTGCAATAAGTATGATGATATAATTGAGATGCATACCTGACAAGATACCCACTCCATTTGATCAGGTATTGATATCTTCCCTGAAATTACAAAGTGTAATAATTAATAGTAAAATATTATAAATAAAAATCATTTATAAAAGAAAAAAGTTTTATTTAAATCTTACCTTAAATCTCCTTCTTTCAAGAATTTTCTCTGCTTCATAAATTTGAGAATCATTCATAATAGCTAAATCTATTTTATTCTAATCTATAGTGCTTCTGAAACACATAAAAGATGAGAGATACATATAGACAGGGAAGTATTCTTTTTTAAAATAACAGAACTTATTTTTTAGATGTTTCTCTTCATTAATGATTGACACTTTACAAATAAATTATTCATTTATCAAAAGAAAGCTATTCACTCCATAAATTGTGTTCCATATAATTTTCATACTAATCAGCTATTTAAAAATGATAATCTACTGAAATTAAAGAACATTAATATTTACCATTGCTCAATTTACATGTTTAAAGCAATTTATTTCAATTATGATTCTAATATCAGCACATTGCCAAGAAATAGAGATGTTCACACACATAATACGAGATTCAATTGTAAATTTAATATTCCTTTATTTAGAAAAACTCGCTCCCAGCAATGTAAAACTTATACAGAAGTTAAAATTTGGAATGACCTTCATATTTCTAATACCAATAACAGTGTGCACTCCTTCAAAAGTGAATTAAAGTTAAACATTTTAGGTAAATATTAGTCTTTAGCTTGCTCTTTCAATTAGAATTTTTTGTCTTTACTTAATATTCTACTGTTATTTTAATCTTATTTGTATACCTTATTTTGTCAAAATTAATAGATGATGCTCTTTTATGCTGTTAATCATCGTAATATGAAATTATTATTACCGATTATTTTTGTCTATCACCTTGTTTATCTTTTTTTAACACAGCTTGGAGTTTTAGAGGATAGCGCTAATGCTGTATTCTTCAACTACGATGTCTTAGATTTTGCTCTAGGTAGGCTACATTTACTATCGCCTCTTCATTTTCCTCTTCCATCCGTGAGCGCAGCTACGAATGTTCATGTTCTTTTTCGTCACATTCTTTGGCGAGTGACTGCATTCACGTAGTAGCTTTTCTTTTTTCTTGGAACCACCTTCCTATCTGACTGCTTCTTTCAGTCCCTTGTATTTAATTTCCTTTTGACGTCAGCAATGTGGCCTTGGTCCCAAAGCAGATGTTGAACCCTAACTGAAGTAAAATTATTTTGTATCCATTTTGTTCTCCTAGATAGTCTTTTGTCTGAAGTAACGATGTATAATTAGACACGCTTTTTAATTTACATTGTAATAGGATACCTTAATTAAAAGTCTCAGTAAAAACTGAAAACTAACAACAATAAAATGCTGATACCTGTTCAGGTGATGGTAGTTGATAAATTTAGAATAATTAAAGAGTAGGTAAAACTAATTTTAGTAAGGGCGGGAATACAAATATTCATTATAGTGTCAAGTGGTCAACAGATAGGTTTTATTATTGTGCGACTATTAATAGTATTATGTCATTCATATTTTGCAGGATAAATAAGGAATATAATTTATCCAATGGTATAAGTGTATGGATAGAATAATTAAGCTAAGGATAGGAGACATGCCAGGGTATGTGTGTATGAATATTTATGTATTATTTGTATATATTAATGTTATAGTCAATTCTAATTAGTCATGTTTTCCAGGCCTCAAATGTACACTCTTAAACATTAACATAAACCTTGTCAACCAATCATTTATCAATTTCATATAATCAATAGTAACTAATAAAAAATACATGCACTCTTTCTGATGTACTTAAACCTTTCCTATCAATATAGCTATCAATAAAAGGACAATAAAAATAAACCATCAATAGTATTTAATAGTCAATAGATACAAACTAGTCTGCAGAACTAAATAGTCCCTAGATAGTTCAACGTGCGGTCCGTTAACATATCGAAATGGTGCCGTGACCAGGATGCAAATTTGGTGTTTCTGATGTCTTGATTGTCGACGTCGAAGTAGACTTTCAGTATTCCTGATCTGTAAAAGTGGGAAAAGTAAATTATTAAAAAGTAGATAAATTTAGGTCTGATTCATATTTTAAAAGTAAATTTGTTTTCAATCTCTAGTTTATTTAGAAGGGGTTAAGTTGGAAATATGGGATCTGAAGATGAAGCGGACATTCTTCAAGAATATTCTAATATTGAAGAAGCATGGGGTATTACTAAGGATTTCCTAACTAGTATTGAAGACAGAAATAAACGGAATATGGATGACAAGGTGACGGATTTGATAAAGGAAATTAACGAGGAAATTAAATTGTATGTTAGTAGGTCAATGGGTGCTATTCCTAAACTATCTAAAGATATCGTGAAGAGTGAAGAATCTAATACTTATGTTAAAAGTGAAGTTAGGAAATCTGATGGTAGAAAGAGTAGTAATTATGACGTTGAGAGTAAAGGTTCTAAAACTAATATGCATGAAGATAATAAATCTAAAAATAAAACTCTTAATTCGGACATGGAAACCTCTAGTGACTCTGAACAGTCAGTTTCTGAATCTGTCGACACGGATTTGTCAAAGGACTTTAGTATTGATGACAGAACAACTAAACGTAAAAGATATTCTAAAGACAAGGATGTAGAGTTACTTAGCAGGCTTTTACAAAAGATGGATAATAGGATAACACCAAAATTGGAAGATTACGATGAAGAGTCTGGTCAAGATTTAGTTAAATACTTAGGAAAGTTTGAAAGTTATTGTGAAGATAATTATAAAGGAGGAAAGAAGTTTTGGATAACTGAACTAGAATCCCACTTAAATGGCCGGACTTTAGAGGTTTTTATGGCTATGAAGGATGGTAATGATAATTACAAAGAATTGAAAGGAAAACTAGTAGATTGGTACAATGAAGAGAAAGAAAATAGAAGAGAGAAAGCTAAAGGAAAGTTTAGAAATGCAAGAATGAAGAATGGCGAGTCGTTATTGATTTATTCTAACCGTATTTTGTCGTTATTTAAAATGGCTTACCCTAGAAAAGACACTAAATATAGTGGCACCCTGACTAAGAAGTTGAGGGATACCATTCCCAAAGATGCAAGGAATATTTTAGACTCTCAAATTTTCCACTATAAATTGAACGATAAGAAAATAAGTTGGACGAGGATTCAAAAATGCATTAGAATGTATGATTGTGATAGGAAAGTAAAAGGAAGTGGTAATGAGGAGGAAGTTGTGATTAATCTTGGAAGGTCAACTGTAACTAGGAATGAGAATGAAGAAAATAGGAGATATGAAAGTTTTGACAAGGCTCCAAATCATTACAACAAAATGGATAATTACAAGAGAAATGAAGATCGGTTGGCGGGTCACCAGAGAGGATATACAAGTCAGCCACGGAGAGATAGATTCCCAGAGCAAAATTATCAAATACCTAATCTTAAGAGACTTAATGTGACTTGTGGATTTTGCTTTAGATTTGGGCATGAAGAAGACAATTGCAGGAAAAAGATGAATGCGTGCTTTAAATGTGGTAAACGGGGCCATATGGCTAGAGAATGCTGGTCGATAAGGTTCGAGAAAAAAGTTAATAGTCATCAAGACGAAAACAGGCTTGAACAATTGCCTAGGTTTGATGATAAAATAAGGGGCGGGAGTCATTATGCACCAAAAGGAAACTTCAATGATTTAAACTCTTCCCCTCTGGTGTAAATGAGGCTATACCGGAGGTAGGTAGTTGTAATAAGTCCTCAGGAAGTAAAGTTTCAGTGAGAATTGATGAACATGTAATGTCTAATGAAGAATTTTCAATAAATAATCTGATGCCTTCAGATTTATTCATGGTATCTGTGGAATTGGAGGATAGAATTGTACAATCAATGATCGACAGTGGTACAACAAATTCTTTTATCAGAAGAAGTATGGTTGATCAAGTGAAGCTAGAAGTTTATAATGAAACTATTGATATAATTGGATATGGGGGTTATAAAATAAGTACATGTGGTAAAGTAAAAACAGAGATAATAATAGGTTCTATGAAGTTGGCAAGCGAATTTGATGTTCTAGATGATATAAACATGAGATATGATATTATACTAGGATTGAAGTTTTTAAAACATAACTGTGTGGAATTAGACTTGTCAAATAGAATTATGACCTTTCGATGCAAATCTGGGACAAGTGCTATAATGTGCTATGATAGAGAAAATAGAATTAAGACAGTTAATTATATCAATATTCCTGTTTATTCAGTGGAGGATAGAGTAATAAATTGTAACGAAGATTGTTTGATATCATTTTTTGTTCGTGATTTCATACTAGGAGATGATAATTTTTATTTCGAGGGAGATGATAAACAATCTTTAAATTACTATCAAGGCATAGTGTCTGAAGTTGATCAGAGGGTAATTTGTGAGAATTTAACTCAGAAAAAGAAAGTTATCAAAAAGGGAGAAAGGATAGGAAGTATATCTTCACTATTAGAAGTGAATAGTGTAATAGACAAAGAAGACCATTGGACAGATGAGCTGCTTAACGAAAAAGCTGATTTGGGTGAGTCCTTAACAGAGAAAGAAAAAAAAAGAGTCATAGAAATGTTAGAGGGAGTTCAGAAATCGTTGAGTATTGATGACAATGATATTGGGGAAGCTCAGGTGACGCCACATCACATCAAACTGAATGATGGTTCTCCTATTTGGCAGAAGCCAAGGTGTTTTGCCCAGCCCATTAATGAGGAGATTGAAAAGCAGTGTCAAGAGTTGTTGAGCAATGACATCATTGAGTACAGTAGTTCCAACTGGTCTTCACCATGCGTTCCTGTTAGAAAAGCTGACGGAAGTTTGAGGCTTTGTATAGATTATAGGAAGTTAACAAAGTGACAGAGACTAAAAGATTCCCAATGCCATGTTTAAATTACTGCTTATATAAGGCATATAAAATGAATTATTTTACCAAATTGGATTTAGTAAGAGGGTATTATCAGGTGAAGTTAGAGGAAGAAAGTAAACACTTGACAGCATTTAGTACGCCTCAAAATCATTACCAATTTAAAAGATTAGCGTTTGGTTTAAAGAATTCTGGCATAGCCTTTCAAAGGATGATGCAACAGAATTTAGCACCCATCCGTTCAAGTAAAGTAGTAATTTATATTGATGATATTTTGATAATGTCCAATAGCTTTGAAGAACATGTTGAGTTAGTAGAAAAGGTGTTAAACATGTTAGCAAATTATATGATTAAGATTAAGATGAAAAAATGTGAATTCTTCAAACAGAGTGTTAGTTTTCTGGGTCATGTTTTAAATTATAAAGGGATAAAAAAATCTGAAGATTACATTGAAAAGGTCAGAAATTTTCCCCAACCAGAAACTGTTACAGAATTGAGGCAGTTTCTGGGGTTGGTTAACTTTCAGAGGAAATTTATTGAGAAGTGTTCAGAAATAAACCAACCTCTATCAGAATTGACAGGAAGACCCAAGAAAGAAAAAATAGAATGGAGTGAAGAAAGAATATCCGCTTTTAATAGGTTAAAGGAGGAGATTGAAAAAGATTTAACCCTGACATATCCTGATTATAGTAATGATGCTAATAAATTAGAATTATATGTGGATGCATCAGGGATAGGAGCTGGATCATGTCTCATGTAGAAGCAAGAGGGAGAGTATAAAGTGATTGGGTATGGATCTATGTGTTTTTCTAACACACAAAGAAACTACTCCACGATTGAAAGAGAGTTGACAGCAATTAGATGGGGCTGCGAAAATTTCAAACCTTTCATATATGGTATAAATTTCGATCTCTTTACTGACCACAAGCCCCTTATATACATGCACAATATGGCATTGCACAATACTAGGATGTATCGTACCTTAGAAGATTTGTCGGAGTTTGACTTCTGTATAAAATACTTGCCCGGTGATGACAATAGTGCAGCAGATTTTTTGTCTAGGATGGACTACAAGGAAGAGGAACTAAATACAGAAAGTGAAGGATTACCGAGTGAGTTTCAGATAATGAAAAGAATAGAAGGTGGAGGAAACTCGCTGTTTCAATCATTGATAATAGCAATGGAAGAGGTAAAGGGTAAGGATGAATTCCCTGAAAATCATATACTACTTAGAAGAGAAATAATAGATGAACTATTGAATAAGCCAACTAAGTATAAAATGATAAATAACAAGAGACAGAAAAGTAAACTGAAGATGATGAGAGAAAATAATCACTTACCGTGTTGTGAAGCACTGCTGGCAGCATCTCAGTTGTATAGTTTAGAGGTAAGGGTGTTTCATAACATTAAGACGCCAGTTGTTTACTTAGCACAACCTGAAAGGAAAAATAAGATAATTAATTTGCAGTGTATTTCACATATTCATTATAATCCATTGCAGGCGCAGAACAAAGCAGTGGTTGAGAGAGAGAATAAGTGGTTGAATACTGTGGTTATGGAGAAACAAGATGAGGCAGATTGCGGATTGGAGGAAGACTATGTCGATGCGAAGGAGTTGTATGAAATAAATAGTACAATCAAGCAGTGTAGCCATAATTCATTTAATGCGAGTTCAGTGGGAATTTACAATAATCATAATATTTGTGCCCTCATTGATACTGGGGCTCAGGTGAGTTTAATGGGAGATGAAACTTGGGAAAAGATAAGGAGAGGTGATGAA
The DNA here is from genome assembly GCA_947561585.1 of Caprella mutica. NCBI lineage: Eukaryota > Metazoa > Arthropoda > Malacostraca > Amphipoda > Caprellidae > Caprella > Caprella mutica. The sequence goes on from CANNZV010003436.1 coordinate 58,983, forward strand.
GAGATTGTGAGGGATGGATTAACTAAACTGGTAGGGATTGCAGGCAACCGTTCATCATGTAAAGGAAGTGTCAGAATAAAAATCAAGTTTGGTATGAATGAAGAATTGGAAGAATTCCCATTTGCAATTGTTGAAGAAAAGAGTCTACCATGTTGCATGTTAATAGGGATAAATTTTTTGGAACATTTTTCATCAAAGGTTGATTTCAGTTTAGGAAAGGTAGTTTTGAGGAATGGTTCTTTTGAGTTTGATGTATCCATGAAAGATTTGTTGGCAAAGAAGATACTTGTTACAAATGTTGAATTTGCGAACAGAGTTTGTGAGAAGGTAAAATTCCAAATAGGAAATGAAGAACTTAGAATAATGCAAAATGGAAATTATTCTTTAAGGGTGATCAAATTGAAAGTTATCAATAAAGTTGATCCAAAGACTTGGAACATTCCCTCTCTTAAACAATTTAAGAGATATTTTGAGAAGTTTGAAGTAAAGGAAGGGTTATTAGTAAAATGTGATGGTGGAACAGAAGCGGTAGTAGTTTCATTTGCCTTTATGGTGGAGATAATTTACAAGGTTCACACCAAAATGGCACATATTGGAAGAGATAAGTTGTTAGATATTGTGAGAAAACAGTTTTGGCATCCTGCGATGGAAGATATAGCAAGAAAAATTTGTAGGTGTTGTGAATATTGTCAGTTAAATAAAACAAATAGGCAATATGAAGCACCACCAACATTAAAAATTGATTCAAAGTGCCCTTTCAATTTGGTAGCAATGGATTTATTGAAATTCCCAGGCTCTAAATCTGGATTTAATATGGTTTTAGTTGCAGTGGACCATTGTTCTAAATGGATGGTTGCATTCCCAATTAAGAATAAAACCTCTGTAAATGTTGCTAAGGTATTTCGAGATAATATCTTACCCAATTTAGTTCAGGTACCCAAACAAGTGCTGACAGACAATGGACTAGAGTTTAAGGGCCATGAGACGGAAGAAGTATTGCAGGAGTTTGGCATAAAGCACATCTATACCTCACCATATAGCCCTTCTTCTAATGGAGCAGTCGAGAGACTCAACCGGACTTTGATAGGTATTGTAAAGGGATTAGTTGATGATATGAGGGATTGGGACAGATACTTGGCAAGAGCTAATGTAATATACAATAATACTTATCATAGTCAAGTTGGATCATTCCCATCAGAGTATATTATGAATAAAGACCATGGAGCTACTGTACATCTGCCCATTGATGATGCTGAACAAAATTGGAGGGAAGGGCACCCAAATTTTAAACCTTTTGTTATAAATCAGAAAGTTATTAAAGTGGTGGAAAAAATGGGCAACAGATTAAGTTATAAATTGCTGCCAAAGTATGATGGACCTTATATCATTAGTAAAATACAAAATAATGGAGTCAGTTATGAAATTTATAGAAAAGATGATTCAAATAAGAAGTATAGATGTCATCATCGTAAGTTGAGGCCCTGGTATGATCTAGAACATGCAATTGGGAAATTTATTCCTGAAAGTGACCAGGAAAATCATATTGAAGAGATAAACAATAATTTACCATCACTTGTATTTACAGATTCAGAGCATTCAAATTCTTTTGAGGGATTCAGCTCTATTGATGACTCTTCCACAGGTGATGGCAATAATGAAGGTGGAACTTCAAGCTGTGGATTTAACTGGATGGAAGGATTAGATGATGAAGATGGAAGTCATAATAGCACCAATGAGGCACCGAGTAAACAATTAATGGGAAAGAAGATAGAGGTAATACACCGAAAGAAGAAAAAGTTTCCTAAAAGACTTAATGATATGGACCTAGATCTATCAAAATTCCATTGTTCAGAGAGTGTGGGGAATGATAAATATGGGAACTCTACAAAGATTGATCAGCAAGACTTGAACTTTGAAGATTTTGTGGGAGAGTGCCCATTGGCCACTTCGTTGTCTGTTATTGAGGACAGCATAAGAATGCAGGAGGTCGTAATGGAGGATCTTCAGCAGAGTTGTTATGAGCTCAGAAGTAGAGTGGAAGATACAATGGACACTCTCAATAGAAGGATAGACAGTAGAATGATGTGGGACATTACTGTTGAGGACAGGCAAAGTGAAGAGACTTTGGAAGACTCAAATTCCCAAAGTAATGATTTCATAGGATGGACGGGAGAAAGTGCAAATAAGGTTAAGGAAAAGTTGGATGAAATGAAAATCTTGATAGAAGAAGGGCGAGAGAACATTAGACGGGGAAGAGATAGAAGCCTATCGCTAAGAAGACAATTATGGCAATACAGGGAAACTAAGAGTCATAATGTTACTGGTGATTCTGATGGAAGTACTGTATTTGAAGATACTACAGAGTTCTTACCTCCAACGAATCCTTTGACGAGTACACCTCGTAGAGTGGCAGCAGTGGATGAAGGACCGGAGTCACCATTGAGACATCACTATTACCTGAGGAATAGATTATTTCGCAAGTATCACTGATATTTGAGGTATTTGGTTGTACATATTATATAGCTATAATAAATCTTATTAGAATATGTATGAAAATCTAAAAACAAAAGTAAAAAAAAAATAATAATAATAATAAAAAAAAAAAAAAAAATTATAAAAAAAAAAAATTATAAAAAATAAAATAAAAAAAAATAATTATAAATAAAAAAAAATATTATAAATAAAAAAATATATAAAAAGTAATATGTGTATATATTGTAGTCTTAAGATAGTATTTAGGAGCTTTATTGCTAGGTAGCTATAATTAGATGCTGTTGATGGTTTTTTTTTTCATTTTTCAATTGAGATTCAAAATCTCTCATTTCATTCTTCACTATAACACTAATATTTTCTTCTCTTAAACACGAAATATTTACCAACAAGATACCACAGTACCTACATGAAGATGAGGCCAAGCCTGAATCCAGAGCAGAAGAAGTGGCAACACAGACATGTGAAAAGAGAACTGCAATATTGCCAATCTTTTAAGAGGACTAAAGTATTTTAAAGGAAAGTCTTAAAAAGCCCTGATTATTAAAATTATTCATGTGATAATGAAGCGTCACTACATGAAATATAATCAAGGAAGGAAATGAATGTGTTTTTTTTAGTATATAATACTAAAAGAGAAAAAGAAAAACATCATAACAAGTGAAACGGATCGAGAATTTAATCAAGAAATTAACTACAAAAAAAAAAAAAACCAACCAACCCTGAAAAGAAATCAACATGGAGAATTGATCAGGCAAGAAGTGAATAAATCAAGAACACCAACAAGAAGTCCAGAAGAAGTTAACAGAGCTACATTTTTGTTTAATTTAGATTAACTGAGAATTTAGGTATCCATCATAGAATGTTTAAGTTTTCTTATAACTAAGAAACTTAGGGGGGGAGTTATGTAATAGGATACCTTAATTAAAAGTCTCAGTAAAAACTGAAAACTAACAACAATAAAATGCTGATACCTGTTCAGGTGATGGTAGTTGATAAATTTAGAATAATTAAAGAGTAGGTAAAACTAATTTTAGTAAGGGCGGGAATACAAATATTCATTATAGTGTCAAGTGGTCAGCAGATAGGTTTTATTATTGTGCGACTATTAATAGTATTATGTCATTCATATTTTGCAGGATAAATAAGGAATATAATTTATCCAATGGTATAAGTGTATGGATAGAATAATTAAGCTAAGGATAGGAGACATGCCAGGGTATGTGTGTATGAATATTTATGTATTATTTGTATATATTAATGTTATAGTCAATTCTAATTAGTCATGTTTTCCAGGCTTCAAATGTACACTCTTAAACATTAACATAAACCTTGTCAACCAATCATTTATCAATTTCATATAATCAATAGTAACTAATAAAAAATACATGCACTCTTTCTGATGTACTTAAACCTTTCCTATCAATAAAAGGACAATAAAAATAAACCATCAATAGTATTTAATAGTCAATAGATACAAACTAGTCTGCAGAACTAAATAGTCCCTAGATAGTTCAACGTGCGGTCCGTTAACAACATATATAGGATGCCCTAGAAGCCTTGTAGCTTTACGGGCCTTCAAATTCTCTTTAAAACTTTATTGTGCATATATTTTGAAACTTATAATTTACACAATTGGAACGGATCCTGGCGTTCTAATTGTTTTGAATATTGTAAGGCACTATTTTGTTCTAATAAATGAATAAAAATAAATAAAAGCCAAAATTACTGTCATTCAAATAAGAGGGCATTAATTTTGCTTAGAAGGTTCTTATTGTTGTGTGTGTTTATTTTAGTCTGCAGAAATGTTGCATATTGTTCACATTAGGGATGGAACGAAGTATCGGTATCGGCAAGTATTGGCATTTTTGTGGAGTATCGGCATATAGTGAAAATTATCGGCCGATACTTACCCGATACTTGTATGATTATTTAAATTTTATTCATTTGATAATTTTATTTTATTAAATCTCTATTATTCTATACTCATTAATGAAATAAATAATTCATTATAAATAGTGCTCTAATAATTGACAATCTACCCACTAGAGTTCTAAGTATAATTTTTATTTATTTATTATGACTTGCATGACATTAATAATAAAAAATTTAAAGTATATACAGAATCTACCAATAGGTTTTTGAGTCTGACTATAAATTCAAGATAAGAATTATTTAGCTACTGTTGACCATTTTCACACATAATTATTACAAGTACCACAGGATTACACACATCAGAAAAGTTATTTATTTAATATATATGTATTTTAATTAATGTGAAATATATAAATCACTTTGTTATACTACATTGAAAGAGCATAACTGTGTTAGTTTTGAGTTAGAACTTCATAAAACTTACAAGAATAATTGATACTTAATAACTCATCAAGTATCAATGAGTTTATAAATATAAACTTTAAAAAACTGAAAGTATTGGTATCGGCAAGAATCGGCATTTTTTTCAAAGTATCGGTATCGCCACTTGTTGAGAAGTATCGGTATCGGTTGATTTTGAGTATCGGTATCGGCAAGTATCGGTATCACCAAAAATTTTGGTATCGTCCCATCACTAGTTCTCATAAAAATTGATGTTAACATAGTACGGATAGGACGATACCAAATTTTCACCGATACCATGCCGATACTATGACTATGTAAATGATTTTTTTTTATTTTCAAATAAAATATGAACTTATATCATTGATATGTAATATGCAGAAATATTAGGAATTGCATTTATTAAACATCACTAAAAATATAAATAATTGATAATTATTCATATTTCAATTTTTGTAAATACAAGTGATATCAGAAGAACTTTTTTGCTGATAATGATACCAGAAAAATTGCTGATACTTTGTCCCATCCCTAAAACATAAGAACTAATTATAAAGTATTCACAGCAAACTTGATGTAAATATAGCCATAGGATACAATTCGAAATAGCTATTAGATAATCTAAATTATGCAAACTAGCTATTATCAACAATCCCCTTCATCTCCAAAACTATTTGAAAATTTTAACTTCTGTTTTCGGCATGGGAAAGAGCAAGACCTGTTCTTTTTTCCAATGCCGTAAACATAAATTTAAATATCTGAATTAATTCCTATACTTACAATAATTTTGCTATGAACACTTCTGAATTAATCTATAGTTAGTCCCAGGTAATAAAGCATGTCCAAACTCGCCATTTTAATGGCGAGTTTGTGACAGTTATTTTGAGCCCTTCAATTGTGAATGGTGAGAAATATCTAATTTTCTACTACGCTACAATGTTATTTTGGAGAAAATTTATGATAATTTGATCATTGGGAGAGAAATTTTGTGATTTTTGTAGAGAGATGGAGAGTTTAGACTCATTCACCTACAATTAACATTGCTATGAATATTTTAAAATCAATTCTTATATTCACAATCATTTTCAATGAATAAAATGAGGGATAACTAGCACTTTGCCAGGACACTAGGTAGTAATAGGCAATCCATTTAGCAAACTTTTCTATTACACAATATACCTAGGTGGACTATGTACTATAATATAAATAATGTGGGTCATGAAAGAAATTGATAGGTCAATTAAGATGGTGGGCAATAGAAGATCATGGTGGGCAATAGAAGATCATGGTGAGCAATAGAAGATCATGGTGGGCAGTGAAAGATCATGGTGGGCAGTGAAAGATCATGGTGGGCAGTGAAAGATCATGGTGGGCAGTGAAAGATCATGGTGGGCAGTGAAAGATCATGGTGGGCAGTGAAAGATCATGGTGGGCAGTGAAAGATCATGGTGGGCAGTGAAAGATCATGGTGGGCAGTGAAAGATCATGGTGGGCAGTGAAAGATCATGGTGGGCAGTGAAAGATCATGGTGGGCAGTGAAAGATCATGGTGGGCAGTGAAAGATCATGGTGGGCAGTGAAAGATCATGGTGGGCAGTGAAAGATCATGGTGGGCAGTGAAAGATCATGGTGGGCAGTGAAAGATCATAGTGGGCAGTGAAAGATTATAGTGGACAGTGAAAGATTATAGTGGACAGTGAAAGATTATAGTGGACAGTGAAAGATTATAGTGGACAGTGAAAGATTATAGTGGGCAGTGAAAGGTTATAGTGGGCAGTGAAAGATTATAGTGGGCAGTGAAAAATTATAGTGGGCAGTGAAAGATTATAGTGGGCAGTGAAAGATTATAGTGGGCAGTGAAAGATTATGATAGGCCATACTGGTATGGAAGATAATAAAAAAACAAGTCTTTAAGACAGGTTGCTCAACCATAATCTTCCATTGACCACCATAATCTTCCATTGACCACCATAATCTTCCATTGCCCACCATAATCTTCCATTGCCCACCATAATCTTATTAAACAATAATCTTCTTTGCCCACCATAATCATATCCCACCGACATGTCAATGGGATTTACCACTAAATACAGACTGGGCCTAGGATATTTGGGATATTCTCTCCAAACCATTTTGAATTAATTCCTATTTTAAGGGGGCTGTGTCCCCAAATATTAAGAGTAAAAGGGTATAGAACTCAATCTTGTTTTACTAATATTAAGAGTAAAAGGGTATTCAACTCAATCTTGTTTTACTATCCTTTAAGTGGTCAATGAGGATGAGACAGGTTATACTGATGTATTTGGAGACTATTGAATTATTTATATACAGGTTGATTGGGATATATTGAATATCAGACACTTGATTAATTAGAGCCAAGACTGACAGCCAGTCTGTAAACAAACAAACTAATGTAATAGATAGATACACTAATCAACACAAATATTCACAATATCAAAAGTACAGCTTACCTATGCTGGCTTCGATAACCTTTTTAATTTCTACAAATCCTCACATACTCTTAATAGAACTACTAAATTCAAAATTACGCTACCACTGAAAAAATAATAGAAATAGTAATGATCACTTGGACACAAATCACAAAAGAGCACAAAAGAGAACTTCACTGCACAACAGCTAAACATGAACTGACTTGACATAGCAACTACCCTACTGAGTACAACTTATTCCCTAAATTCCAGTCTGTATTTCATGGTAAATTCCACAGATATGCCGCAATTTATCTGCTTGAACCTATTCCTATGTTACCATTAATTATAATAATTATTGTCTTATTGCCAGTTTCCAGAAACAGGTAAAGTGTTTGTATAGATTTCTTATTCTGTTCGTAGAAAAATTAATATAAATATAGGGATTAGCGTCAAAGTGGGTAATTCCCCCGCACCTTGAATGTGCGGGCACTACCCTGCACCCCCTTTATCTCCGGAACTATTTGAAAATTTAAATTTCTGTTTACGGCATGGGAAAGAGGAAGACCTGCTCTTTCCAATGCTGTAAAAAAATATTTAAATTTCTGAATTAATTCCTATATTTACATTAATTTTGTTGTGAAAACTTCTGAAATAATCCCTATATTATTATTAATTTGGCTACGGATAGAATAAGAGATATCTACGAACACTCTAGCAGTTTCTGCAGACTGGAAATGGTGAGTTTGGACATACTTTATTACCTACCCTGGCAGACTGGCACTTCAGACTGTATTTCATGGTAAATTCCCATTCTGCAGAAATTGGTAAAGTGTTCACAGTTCATAGAGATCTCTTATTGTGTTTGTAGCAAAATCAATGTAAATATAAATTTCTCTCCAAAACGGGCAAAAATCTCAAAATTCTCTTCACTAATTAATGTAAACATAAGAAATAATTAGAAAATTGACACCAGATAATTAGGAGACTAATTCCAAAACCTCAAATTCTCGATAGTCACCGGGACCGGATAAGCTTCACAACTTAATGAATCTTTTGTAAACTGTCATACTCTTATTACTTTACAAGAGAAAACTTATTCTGGCCAGTATTTGCCAGAATATTATTTTATTTTCAGGGGAGAAAAATTCCACCATCAAGACTGTGGAATTAACAAGAAATCCAGTCTGGGACTGAGGACCCAGATAATGAAGCATATCCAAACTTGCCATTTTAATGGAGAGTTTGTGACAGTTATTTAGAGCCCTTCAACGGGTAGTAAAGTATGAAATATTCCTAACTCTCCATTTTAATGGTGATTTTGTGACAGTTATTTTGAGCCCTTAATTTACAAATAGAAAGAAATGTCTAATTTCTTCCTATACTACAATTTTATTTTGCAGAGAAATTATGATGATTTGATCATTTTGGAGAGAGCTGGAGAGTTTAAGAGCCATACTATTTTACCTGGGCCCTTTGATTGCAAATGGAGTCAAATAGTGAGAAATATATATTTTTCACCTAAGCTACATTACCAGTCTGCAAAAGATGCATGAAGTTGTGAAGTTTATCCGGCGACTATTGAGGCCATGAAATTAGTCTACTGAATTACCTTGTGACAATTTTCTAATTAATTCTTATGTTTACATGTAATTATTGAAAACTATTTAGAAGTTTTTGGTCCTTTTGGAAAGAAATTTGAAAATATTTGCCTTGTATAAGAGTATGTCAGTTTTAAACCAATTAATTGGCTTAGATTTGAAATTGTCAAATCTCAGATATGTCTAATTTGCTTTAAATTTTGAATTAATTACTATGTTCCCATGTTAATTTTGGCTTTGTGAAATTTTGGTTCAGAAATTGGCATACAAATTTCTAGTCTCTGAAACATGGAATATTTGGAGAAATTGTCCCAAAAATTAAAGAAGGTAGAGCAGGTAAATTCAAATTGCGGCATCTTAACTAACTGCGACCTTTAACAACAGAAGCATCATAGCTTCAAAACACTCATTAAACACTTGAATAAATAAATATTAAATTATTTATTATAGCATGCACTGTGCTTCTTTTGATAGCTATGCAACATTTTAATGCAATTTCTTTTCAGAATGTTTCAAGAGACTCCATGAGAGGGCCACAATTAAAAATTAAAGGGACGCACGCTGTCACCATGTATAAGAGTATGTCAGTTAAAGCCAATAATTAGCTTAGATTTCAAAAAGTCAAAACTCAAGATATGTCTAATTGCCTTGAAATTTTTAATTAATCTCTATGCTCCCATGTTAATTTTGGCTTGAAATCTTCAAAAAGAATGAGCCAAATTGGCTTGGCTCAAAATTTATGTGAAATTTTGGCTCAAAAATTGGCTAACAATTTTCCAGCCTCTGACTCAGTAACATAACGCACGCAATTTAGTATTTACTTGTGTGGTCCTATCTGGAGACTGATTGTGCATGCTGTACAGTCTGAAACTACTACGTTATTTTCAATATTTTGGATAAAATTTATAATAATTTTATCATTTTCAAGAAAAATTTGTTGAATTTTGGAGAGACAAATGGAGAGTTTCTCTTTCTGAGACATTCTATTTTCCTTGGCTTAGGCCTCAGGACTACCTACAGCTATAAGTTACATCATAACATGAAATAACAAACTTACAAAGACTCTATTGTCATTTTGTCACTGAATAAACTTTGTGAATTCACCCATCAGTTGCAGACTGCTGACTGGTTCAAACTTCTAGACTAGGCAGTAGCATGCTTTAGCCTTTGAGTTTTCTTAACTTGTCTAAAGTTCCAGTCTGCAGAATATGGAACATTTTTCCAAGACTCTGCGGGAGTTTATGATTGAATTTTAGAAATTGGAGATCTCAGCAGGAGATCTTGAATTAATTCTTATGTTACCATTAATTTAGCTGCGGGAGATTTTGAATTAATTCCTAGTAAGGATGGGACGAAGTATCGGTATCGGCATTTTTGTGCAGTATCGGAAATGGTATCGGTATATAATGAATAGTATCGGCCGATACTTGTATGATTATTTAAATTTTATTCATTTGATAATTATTATTTTATTAAATCTCTTATTATAGTCATATATGAAATAAATAATTCATTATAAATAGTGCTCTAATAATTGACCATCTACCCATTAGAGTTCTAAGTATAATTTATATTTATTTATTATGACTTACAGACATTAATAATAAAAAATTTAAAGTATATACAGAATCTACCAATATATTTTTGAGACTGACTATAAATTCAAGATAAGAATTATTCAGCTACTGTTGACCATTTTCGCACCTATTTATTACACGTACCACAGGATTACACACATCAGAAAAGTTATTCATTTAATATCTATGTATTTTAATTAATGTGAAATATATAAATCACATTGTTATACTACATTGAAAGAGCATAACTGTGTTAGTTTTGAGTTTGAACTTGATTAAACTTACATGAATAATTGATACTTAATAACTCATCAAGTATCAAAGAGTTTAATAAATAAATATAAACTTGAAAAAACTGCAAGTATTGGTATTGGCAAGACTGGGCATTTTTTTCAAAGTATCGGTATCGGCACTTGTTGAGAAGTATCGGTAACGGCAAAATTTTTAGTATCATCCCATCCCTTATTCCTAAGTATGTTACCATTAATTTAGCTGCGGGAGATTCTGAATGATTGAATCCCAGATTGTATTTGGTGGTAAATTCCAATGATATCTCGGGAGATATTCAATTTCTCATATAAAAAAATTTCTGCAATGTCGGAGGATATTCAGCTATTAATTCCTATATTACTATAAATTTTTGGAGAAGAAACTGAAAAAATGTTGGAGGACTAAACAAATTGATGAAAAATGTTGGCAGCTATTTCTCAGATTTTTGACAAAGTCAGAGGAGTTCAGTGCACCAAATACTAACTGGATTGAATCAGCTACTGAAAGTCAGAGAGCCAGTCTGTATTTGGTACACAAAATTCCACTGACTTTCAGAAAAAGCTGAAAAAATCCACCATAAATTTCTAGTAATTTGACTGATCCACCAGCATTTTACCCATTTTTCCACCAAAAAATTAATGGCAACATAGGAATGAATAGCTAAAAATCCACCGACTTTGCCAGAATATTATTTTCATAGGGGAAAAAATTCCACCGACATTATGACATGTTGGTGGAATTTACCACGAAATACAGACTGGTCAGAGAGTAACTGTTTCTCATTACAATCTCTGTGGGAGACAAGAAACATTCTGCAGACAGACTGGCCAGACTGTATTTCATGGTAAATTTCACCGACTTGTCAGTGGAATTTTTCTCCATTGAAATTTGAAAATAATATTCTGGCAAAGTCAGTTGATTTTTAGTTAGTTATTCCTATGTTATAACCAGTCTGCAGAATGTGTCTCTTCTCCCGCTAGTCTGCAGAATATGGGACATTCCAGATTGTATTTGATGGTAAATTCCAATGATATGTCAGCAGATATAATGAGATATTCAATTTCTCTAATATAAAAGTCCTGCAATGTCAGGGGATATAAAGCTATTAATTCCTATATTACCATTAATTTTTTGGAGGCGAAACTGGTAATATGTTGGAGCACTAGACAAATTGATGAAAAATGTTGGCAGATATTTCTCAGATTTTTGAAAAAGTCAGAGGAGCTCAGTGCACCAAATACAAACTGGGGGATATTTTCAACATTTTCTGCACGAACAATCCTTAATTTCCTCTTATGTTTACATGTATTTTACTGAGAACAGAAGCCAAAATCCATGTTTCAAAGTGTGGCAGGAAAGTCGCCAGTTAGGTGATAAAAGGGATCAAGGTCGCCACAGCCCACATTTAAGATATTTTGAAGAAATAGGACTTCCTAGTGAAGATTTTACACTTGAAAACATCCTTATGCATCATTTCTGATGCATGTGTATCACTTGAGTCTTGAGACTATCAATGAGAGATTTACTTGTTATTTAGTATTTACTGATTTCTAAACATATTCCACATCTCAAAAGTCACCAGTATACTGGCGACTTTGTCCATACTTTGAAACTTCAAACATGGGCCAAAATAGTCTCTTGGAGAACAGTTTACTCAAGTAAAATAATATGTCTCATAAACTCACTCTTCGTCTCTCCAGCTCTGAGCTCTCCAAAATTTAACAAATTCCCTCCATAATAATCAAATTATCATTAATTCTCTCCAAAATAACATTGTAGCATAAGAGAAAAATAGATAAAACTCACCATATGCAATTGAAGGGCTCAAAATAAGTGTCACAAACTCGCCATTAAAATGGTAAGTTTGGACCCAGACTGGAAAACATAAATTCTAACAGAGTTACTCCTAACTTCATGCATTCCCATTAGTGATGTTTATCATCACAACAAGCCCAATTATGAAGCTTAAATGACTTATTTTACATCAATTTTCACTGTGGAGTTGAAATTTATAAAATAATTTACTGATTTCTGCATTTTTTAGGGTTAAAATGAGTAATTTTTGTTCATTCAAAATTTCTAACAGAGTTACTAGTCCATCGGAAATGAGTTATTATTCCACTCTGGGTTTGGACATGCTTTAATCCTTGGCAGTTTACCAGTTCCAGGGTTCCTGCGGTCTGGTTCTCCCGCAGAGATTTTAATTTGAGAGAGTTACTCTCCGACTCTCAGCAGCAGATTCAGAATCTCAGATACGTGTCTAAAAGCTGAGCGGCGCACACCAGTACGGCACACCAGATTACGGCGCACCACTGTACATTCTATTAGATAGGTAATTTGAATACAGATTAATGACAAATGGAGTGAATTTGATAGGTAATTGTCATGCCCTACGGTTGGACATCCACCCAACAGGCCATAGGAACTTTCCATTATTTATATAACATTTTCAATGCCTGTGAATGAAAAATTCATTTATTTTATTTTATAATAAACATCTACCGAACGAATGAGTTGAAAGACAACTGTTAACAGTCCTTGGGGAAAGTGTCGGTGGGGGAAGTGTAGGTGGAGGAAATAATAGTTGGAGAAGTTAAAATGGGTAAAGTTAAGATGAGTAAATGTTCACAATGGAAGTGAAGGTGCTGGAACTATAGAAGGGGAAGTGTAGACGGGGAAAATAAAAGCTGGGAAATAATAGTGGAGGAGATTAAGGTGGGGGAAGTTAAGATGGAGAAAATTAAGATGAGTAAAGTTAAGATGAGTAAATGTTGACAATGGAAGTGAAGGTGGTTGAACTATAGGCGGGGGAAGTGTAGATGGAGGAAATAATAGGGGGGATATTAAGGTGGGGGAAGTTGAGATGGGTAAATGTTGATGGGGAAGAGATGGTGGTGGATCAATGGTGGAAGAAGTGTTGATGGGGGAATTGGGAGTCGGGGAAGTGTGGGTGGGAGAAGTGGAAGAAAACTGGGGAACTAAAGCATAACTTAGTTTAGGTATAAAGTTGAATGTTGATATTTTTCAATTGTATATGAAAGTAAATCTTGCAACTTGAATAATTTATTACAATGAATATGTTCTCCATAATAAAACTGTTTAACGAACTGACACGTTGATTTTGTTGATTTGACCAAGACCAAACCCTATTTGTTGGTTTCTCAATTCCATGGAACTTCTACGGGACCAGATAATAGTCGTTATATTATTACCATTCTTCTTTCTAATAACTACTTCCAAATATATACAATTATTTGTTTCCACTTCTATGGCCTATTAAGTGGATCCTACTGAGTACACGTAACATGCCCTACGGTTGGAAATTCACCTAACAGGCCATAGGAGCTTTCCATTATTTATATAACATTTTCAATGCCTGTGAATGAAAAATTCATTTATTTTATTTTATAATAAAAATCTACCGAACGAATGAGTTGAAAGACAACTGTTAACAGTCCTTGGGGAAAGTGTCGGTGGGGGAAGTGTAGGTGGAGGAAATAAGAGTGGGAGAAGGTAAAATGGGTAAAGTTAAGATGAGTAAATGTTCACAATGGAAGTGAAGGTGGTGGAACTATAGAAGGGGAAGTGTAGACGGAGGAAATAAAAGCTGGGAAATAATAGTGGGGGAGGTTAAGGTGGGGGAAGTTAAGATGGAGAAAATTAAGATGGGTAAAGTTAAGATGACTAAATGTTGACAATGGAAGTGAAGGTGGTTGAACTATAGGAGGGGGAAGTGTAGAAGGGGGGAAGTAAAAGTAGGGAAATATTAGTGGGGGAAGTTAAGGTGGAGAAAAATGAGATGGGTGAAGTCAAGATGAGTAAATGTTGACAATGGAAGTGAAGGTGGTTGAACTATAGGCGGGGGAAGTGTAGATGAGGAAATAATAGTGGTGGATATTAAGGTGGGGAAAGTTGAGATGGGTAAATGTTGATGGGGGAAGGGGAAGAGATGGTGGTGGATCAATGGTGGAAGAAGTGTTGATGGGGGAATTGGGAGTCGGGGAAGTGTGGGTGGGAGAAGTGGAAGAAAACTGGGGAACTAAAGCATAACTTAGTTTAGGTATAAGGTTGAATGTTGATATTTTTCAATTGTATATGAAAGTAAATCTTGCAACTTGAATAATTTATTACAATGAAAATGTTCTCCATAATAAAACTGTTTAACGAACTGACACGTTGATTTTGTTAATTTGACCAAGACCAACCCCTATTTGTTGGTTTCTTAAATCCGTGGAACTTCTACGGGACCAGATAATTGTCGTTATGTTATTACTGTTCTTCTTTCTAATAACTACTTCCAAATATATACAATTATTTGTTTCCACTTCTATGGCCTAATAAGTGGATCCAACTGAGTACACGTAACATGCCCTACGGTTGGAAATCCACCTAACAGGCCATAGGAACTTTCCATTATTTATATAAAATTTTCAATGTCTGTGAATGAAAAATTCATTTGATTTATTTTATAATAAACATCTACCGAACGAATGAGTTGAAAGACAACTGTTAACAGTCCTTGGGAAAAGTGTCGGTGGGGGAAGTGTAGATGGACTAAATAAGAGTGGGAGAAGTTAAGATGGAGAAAGTTAAGATGTAGAAAGTTAAGATGAGCAAATGTTGATAAGGGAAGTGATGGTGGTGGAACTATAGGAGGGGAAGTGTTGATGAGGGAAATAAAAGCTGGGAAATAATGGTGGGGAAAATGAAGGTGGGGGAAGTAAAAGTAGGGTAATGAAAGTGGAGGAAGTTTAGTCGGTGAAAATAAAGATGGGGAAATGTTGATTGGGGAAGAGATGATGGTGTAACTATAGGCGGAAGAAGTGTTGATGTAGGAATTGGGAGTCGGGGAAGTGTGGGTGGGAGAAGTGCAAGAAAACTGGGGAACTAATTAAAATATAAATTTGTTTAGATAAAAGGTTGAATGGTCATACTATTTAATGGCCTATGAAATTAAATCTTGCAACTTGAATAATTTATTACAATGAATATGTTCTCCATAATAAAATTGTTTAACGAACTGACAGGTTGATTTTGTTGATTTGACCAAGACCAAACCGTATTTGTTGGTTTCTCAATTCCATGGAACTTCTACGGGACCAGATAATAGTCGTTATATTATTACTATTCTTCTTTCTAATAACTACTTCCAAATATATACAATTATTTGTTTCCACTTCTATGGCCTATTAAGTGGATCCTACTGAGTACACGTAACATGCCCTACGGTTGGAAATCCACCTAACAGGCCATAGGAGCTTTCCATTATTTACATAACATTTTCAATGCCTGTGAATGAAAAATTCATTTATTTTATTTTATAATAAAAATCTACCGAACGAATGAGTTGAAAGACAACTGTTAACAGTCCTTGGGGAAAGTGTCGGTGGGGGAAGTGTAGGTGGAGGAAATAAGAGTGGGAGAAGGTAAAATGGGTAAAGTTAAGATGAGTAAATGTTCACAATGGAAGTGAAGGTGGTGGAACTATAGAAGGGGAAGTGTAGACGGAGGAAATAAAAGCTGGGAAATAATAGTGGGGGAGGTTAAGGTGGGGGAAGTTAAGATGGAGAAAATTAAGATGGGTAAAGTTAAGATGACTAATGTTGACAATGGAAGTGAAGGTGGTTGAACTATAGGAGGGGGAAGTGTAGAAGGGGGGAAGTAAAAGTGGGGAAATATTAGTGAGGGAAGTTAAGGTGGAGAAAAATGAGATGGGTGAAGTTAAGATGAGTAAATGTTGACAATGGAAGTGAAGGTGGTTGAACTATAGGCGGGGGAAGTGTAGATGGGGAAATAATAGTGGTGGATATTAAGGTGGGGAAAGTTGAGATGGGTAAATGTTGATGGGGGAAGGGGAAGAGATGGTGGTGGATCAATGGTGGAAGAAGTGTTGATGGGGGAATTGGGAGTCGGAGAAGTGTGGGTGGGAGAAGTGGAAGAAAACTGGGGAACTAAAGCATAACTTTGTTTAGGTATAAAGTTGAATGTTGATATTTTTCGATTGTATATGAAATTAAATCTTGCAACTTGAATAATTTATTACAATGAATATATTCTCCATAATAAAACTGCTTAACGAACTGACAGGTTGATTTTGTTGATTTGACCAAGACCAAACCCTATTTGTTGGTTTCTCAATTCCATGGAACTTCTACGGGACCAGATAATTGTCGTTATGTTATTACTGTTTTTCTTTCTAATAACTACTGCCAAATATATACAATTATTTGTTTCCACTTCTATGGCATAATAAGTGGATCCTACTGAGTACACGTAACATGCCCTACGGTTGGAAATCCACCTAACAGGCCATAGGTGCTTTCCATTATTTATATAACATTTTCAATGCCTGTGAATGAAAAATTCATTTATTTTATTTTATAATAAACATCTACCGAACGAATGAGTTGAAAGACAACTGTCAACAGTCCTTGGGGAAAGTGTCGGTGGGGGAAGTGTAGGTGGAGGAAATAAGAGTTTGAGAAGTTAAAATGGGTAAAGTTAAGATGAGTAAATGTTCACAATGGAAGTGAAGGTGGTGGAACTATAGAAGGGGAAGTGTAGACGGGGGAAATAAAAGCTTGGAAATAATAGTGGGGGAGCTTAAGGTGGGGTAAGTTAAGATGGATAAAATTAAGATGGGTAAAGTTAAGATGAGTAAATGTTTACAATGGAAGTGAAGGTGGTGGAACTATAGGAGGGGAAGTGTAGACGGGGGAAATAAAACCTGGGAAATAATAGTGGGGGAGCTTAAGGTGGGGGATGTTAAGGTGGAAAAAGATGAGATGGGTAAAGTTAAGATAAGTAAATGTTGACAATGGAAGTGAAGGTGGTTGAACTATAGGAGGGGGAAGTGTAGAAGGGGGAAGTAAAAGTGGGGAAATATTAGTGGGGGATATTAAGGTGGGGGAAGTTAAGGTGGAGAAAGATGAGATGGGTAAAGTTAAGATGAGTAAATGTTGACAATGGAAGTGAAAGTGGTTGAACTTTAGACGGGGGAAGTGTAGATGGGGGAAATAATAGTTGGGGAGATTAAGGTGGGGGAAGTTGAGATAGGTAAATGTTGATGGGGGAAGAGATGGTGGTGGATCAATGGTGGAAGAAGTGTTGATGGGGGAAGTGGGAGTCGGGGAAGTGTGGGTGGGAGAAGTGGAAGAAAACTGGGGAACTAATGCATAACTTAGTTTAGGTATAAAGTTGAATGTTGATATTTTTCAATTGTATATGAAAGTAAATTTTGCAACTTGAATAATTTATTACAATGAATATGTTCTCCATAATAAAACTGTTTAACGAACTGACAGGTTGATTTTGTTAATTTGACCAAGACCAAACCCTATTTGTTGGTTTCTCAAATCCGTGGAACTTCTACGGGACCAGATAATTGTCGTTATGTTATTACTGTTCTTCTTTCTAATAACTACTTCCAAATATATACAATTATTTGTTTCCACTTCTATGGCCTAATAAGTGGATCCAACTGAGTACACATAACATGCCCTACGGTTGGAAATCCACCTAACAGGCCATAGGAACTTTCCATTATTTATATAAAATTTTCAATGTCTGTGAATGAAAAATTCATTTGATTTATTTTATAATAAACATCTACCGAACGAATGAGTTGAAAGACAACTGTTAACAGTCCTTGGGAAAAGTGTCGGTGGGGGAAGTGTAGGTGGAGGAAATAAGAGTGGGAGAAGTTAAGATGGAGAAAGTTAAGATGTAGAAAATTAAGATGAGTAAATGTTGATAAGGGAAGTGATGGTGGTGGAACTATAGGAGGGGAAGTGTTGATGAGGGAAATAAAAGCTGGGAAATAATGGTGGGGAAAATGGAGGTGGGGGAAGTAAAAGTAGGGTAATGAAAGTTGGGGAAGTTTAGTCGGTGAAAATAAAGATGGGGAAATGTTGATTGGGGAAGAGATGATGGTGTAACTATAGGTGGAAGAAGTGTTGATGTAGGAATTGGGAGTCGGGGAAGTGTGGGTGGGAGAAGTGCAAGAAAACTGGGGAACTAAAATATAAATTTGTTTAGATAAAAGGTTGAATGGTCATACTATTTAATGGCCTATGAAATTAAATCTTGCAACTTGAATAATTTATTACAATGAATATGTTCTCCATAATAAAACTGTTTAACGAACTGACAGGTTGATTTTGTTGATTTGACCAAGACCAAACCCTATTTCTTGGTTTCTCAATTCCTTGGAACTTCTACGGGACCAGATAATTGTCGTTATGTTATTACTGTTCTTCTTTCTAATAACTACTTCCAAATATATACAATTATTTGTTTCCACTTCTATGGCCTATTAAGTGGATCCTACTGAGTACACGTAACATGCCCTACGGTTGGAAATCCACCTAACAGGCCATAGGAGCTTTCCATTATTTATATAACATTTTCAATGCCTGTGAATGAAAAATTCATTTATTTTATTTTTTAATAAACATCTACCGAACGAATGAGTTGAAAGACAACTGTTAACAGTCCTTGGGGAAAGTGTCGGTGGGGGAAGTGTAGGTGGAGGAAATAAGAGTTGGAGAAGTTAAAATGGGTAAAGTTAAGATGAGAAAATGTTCACAATGGAAGTGAAGGTGGTGGAACTGTAGGAGGGGAAGTGTAGACTTGGGAAATAAAACCTGCGAAATAATAGTGGGGGAGCTTAAGGTGGGGGAAATTAAGATGGAGAAAATTAAGATGGGTAAAGTTAAGATGAGTAAATGTTGACAATGGAAGTGAAGGTGGTTGAACTATAGGAGGGGGAAGTGTAGAAGGGGGAAGTAAAAGTAGGGAAATATTAGTGGGGAAAATTAAGGTGGGGGAAGTTTTGGTGGAGAAAGATGAGATGGGTAAAGTTAAGATGTGTAAATGTTGACAATGGAAGTGAAGTTGGTTGAACTATAGGCAGGGGAAGTGTAGATGGGGGAAATAATAGTGGGGGATATGAAGGTGGGGGAAGTTGAGATGGGTAAATGTTGATGGGGGAAGAGATGGTGGTGGATCACTGGTGGAAGAAGTGTTGATGGGGGAATTGGGAGTCGGGGAAGTGTGGGTGGGAGAAGTGGAAGAAAACTGGGGAACTAAAGCATAACTTAGTTTAGGTATAAAGTTGAATGTTGATATTTTTCAATTGTACATGAAAGTAAATCTTGCAACTTGAATAATTTATTACAATGAATATGTTCTCCATAATAAAATTGTTTAACGAACTGACAGGTTGATTTTGTTGATTTGACCAAGACCAAACCCTATTTGTTGGTTTCTCAATTCCATGGAACTTCTACGGGACCAGATAATTGTCGTTATGTTATTACTGTTCTTCTTTCTAATAACTACTTCCAAATATATACAATTATTTGTTTCCACTTCTATGGCCTAATAAGTGGATCCTACTGAGTACACGTAACATGCCCTACGGTTGGAAATCCACCTAACAGGCCATAGGAACTTTCCATTATTTATATAACATTTTCAATGCCTGTGAATGAAAAATTCATTTATTTTATTTTATAATAAACATCTACCGAGCGAATGAGTTGAAAGACAACTGTTAACAGTCCTTGGGGAAAGTGTCGGTGGGGGAAGTGTAGATGGACTAAATAAGAGTGGGAGAAGTTAAGATAGAGAAAGTTAAGATGTAGAAAGTTAAGATGAGTAAATGTTGATAAGGGAATTGATGGTGGTGGAACTATAGGAGGGGAAGTTTTGATGAGGGAAATAAAAGCTGGGAAATAATGGTGGGGAAAATGGAGGTGGGGGAAGTAAAAGTAGGGTAATGAAAGTGGGGGAAGTTTAGTCGGTGAAAATAAAGATGGGGAAATGGTGATTGGGGAAGAGATGATGGTGTAACTATAGGCGGAAGAAGTGTTGATGTAGGAATTGGGAGTCGGGGAAGTGTGGGTGGGAGAAGTGCAAGAAAACTGGGGAACTAAAATATAAATTTGTTTAGATAAAAGGTTGAATGGTCATACTATTTAATGGCCTATGAAATTAAATCTTGCAACTTGAATAATTTATTACAATGAATATGTTCTCCATAATAAAATTGTTTAACGAACTGACAGGTTGATTTTGTTGATTTGACCAAGACCAAACCCTATTTGTTGGTTTCTCAATTCCATGACTTCTACGGGACCAGATAATTGTCGTTATGTTATTACTGTTCTTCTTTCTAATAACTACTTCCAAATATATACAATTATTTGTTTCCACTTCTATGGCCTAATAAGTGGATCCTACTGAGTACACGTAACATGCCCTACGGTTGGAAATCCACCTAACAGGCCATAGGAACTTTCCTTTATTTATAAAACATTTTCAATGCCTGTGAATGAAAAATTCATTTATTTTATTTTATAATAAACATCTACCGAACGAATGAGTTGAAAGACAACTGTTAACAGTCCTTGGGGAAAGTGTCGGTGGGGAAGTGTAGGTGGAGGAAATAAGAGTGGGAGAAGGTAAAATGGGTAAAGTTAAGATGAGTAAATGTTCACAATGGAAGTGAAGGTGGTGGAACTATAGAAGGGGAAGTGTAGACGGAGGAAATAAAAGCTGGGAAATAATAGTGGGGGAGGTTAAGGTGGGGGAAGTTAAGATGGAGAAAATTAAGATGGGTAAAGTTAAGATGACTAAATGTTGACAATGGAAGTGAAGGTGGTTGAACTATAGGAGGGGGAAGTGTAGAAGGGGGGAAGTAAAAGTGGGGAAATATTAGTGGAGGAAGTTAAGGTGGAGAAAAATGAGATGGGTGAAGTTAAGATGAGTAAATGTTGACAATGGAAGTGAAGGTGGTTGAACTATAGGCGGGGGAAGTGTAGATGGGGAAATAATAGTGGTGGATATTAAGGTGGGGAAAGTTGAAATGGGTAAATGTTAATGGGGGAAGGGGAAGAGATGGTGGTGGAGCAATGATGGAAGAAGTGTTGATGGGGGAATTGGGAGTCGGGGAAGTGTGGGTGGGAAAAGTGGAAGAAAACTGGGGAACTAAAGCATAACTTAGTTTAGGTATAAAGTTGAATGTTGATATTTTTCAATTGTATATGCAAGTAAATCTTGCAACTTGAATAATTTATTACAATGAATATGTTCTCCATAATAAAATTTTTTTACGAACTGACAGGTTGATTTTGTTGATTTGACCAAGACCAAACCCTATTTGTTGGTTTCTCAAATCTGTGGAACTTCTACGGGACCAGATAATTGTCGTTATGTTATTACTGTTCTTCTTTCTAATAACTACTTCCAAATATATACAATTATTTGTTTCCACTTCTATGGCATAATAAGTGGATCCTACTGAGTACACGTAACATGCCCTACGGTTGGAAATCCACCTAACAGGCCATAGGAGCTTTCCATTATTTATATAACATTTTCAATGCCTGTGAATGAAAAATTCATTTATTTTATTTTATAATAAACATCTACCGAAAGAATGAATTGAAAGACAACTGTTAACAGTCCTTGGGGAAAGTGTCGGTGGGGGAAGTGTAGGTGGAGGAAATAATAGTTTGAGAAGTTAAAATGGGTAAAGTTAAGATGAGTAAATGTTCACAATGGAAGTGAAGGTGGTGGAACTATAGAAGGGGAAGTGTAGACGGGGGAAATAAAAGCTTGGAAATAATAGTGGGGGAGCTTAAGGTGGGGGAAGTTAAGATGTATAAAATTAAGATGGGTAAAGTTAAGATGAGTAAATGTTCACAATGGAAGTGAAGGTGGTGGAACTATAGGAGGGGAAGTGTAGACGGGGGAAATAAAAGCTGGGAAATAATAGTGGGGGAGCTTAAGGTGGGGGAAGTTAAGGTGGAAAAAGATGAGATGGGTAAAGTTAAGATGAGTAAATGTTGACAATGGAAGTGAAGGTGGTTGAACTATAGGCGGGGGAAGTGTAGATGGGGGAAATAATAGTGGGGGATATTAAGGTGGGGGAAGTTGAGATGGGTGAATGTTGATGGGGAAGAGATGGTGGTGGATCAATGGTGGAAGAAGTGTTGATGGGGGAATTGGGAGTCGGGGAATTGTGGGTGGGAGAAGTGGAAGAAAACTGGGGAACTAAAGCATAACTTAGTTTAGGTATAAAGTTGAATGTTGATAATTTTCAATTGTATATGAAAGTAAATCTTGCAACTTGAATAATTTATTACTATGAATATGTTCTCCATAATAAAACTGTTTAACGAACTGACACGTTGATTTTGTTGATTTGACCAAGACCAAACCCTATTTGTTGGTTTCTCAAATCCGTGGAACTTCTACGGGACCAGATAGTTGTCGTTATGTTAATACTGTTCTTCTTTCTAATAACTACTTCCAAATATATACAATTATTTGTTTCCACTTCTATGGCCTAATAAGTGGATCCTACTGAGTACACGTAACATGCCCTACGGTTGGACATCCACCTAACAGGCCATAGGAGCTTTCCATTATTTACATAACATTTTCAATGCCTGTGAATGAAAAATTCATTTATTTTATTTTTTAATAAACATCTACCGAACGAATGAGTTGAAAGACAACTGTTAACAGTCCTTGGGGAAAGTGTCGGTGGGGGAAGTGTAGGTGGAGGAAATAATAGTTGGAGAAGTTAAAATGGGTAAAGTTAAGATGAGTAAATGTTCACAATGGAAGTGAAGGTGCTAGAACTATAGAAGGGGAAGTGTAGACGGGTGAAATAAAAGTTGGGAAATAATAGTGGAGGAGATTAAGGTGGGGGAAGGTAAGATGGAGAAAATTAAGATGGGTAAAGTTAAGATGAGTAAATGTTGACAATGGAAGTGAAGGTGGTTGAACTATAGGAGGGGGAAGTGTAGAAGGGGGAAGTAAAAGTGGGGAAATATTAGTGGGGGATATTAAGGTGGGGGAAGTTAAGGTGGAGAAAGATGAGATGGGTAAAGTTAAGATGAGTAAATGTTGACAATTGAAGTGAAGGTGGTTGAACTATAGGAGGGGGAAGTGTAGAAGGGGGAAGTAAAAGTGGGGAAATATTAGTGGGGGATATTAAGGTGGGGGAAGTTAAGGTGGGGAAAGATGAGACGGGTAAAGTTAAGATGAGTAAATGTTGACAATGGAAGTGAAGGTGGTTGAACTATAGGCAGGGGAAGTGTAGATGGGGGAAATAATAGTGGGGGATATGAAGGTGGGGGAAGTTGTGATAAGTAAATGTTAATGGGGGAAAAGATGGTGGTGGATCCATGGTGGAAGAAGTGTTGATGGGGGAATTGGGAGTCGGGGAAGTGTGGGTGGGAAAAGTGGAAGAAAACTGGGGAACTAAAGCATAACTTAGTTTAGGTATAAAGTTGAATGTTGATATTTTTCAATTGTATATGAAAGTAAATCTTGCAACTTGAATAATTTATTACAATGAATTTGTTCTCCATATTAAAATTGTTTAACGAACTGATAGGTTGATTTTGTTGATTTGACCAAGACCAAACCCTATTTGTTGGTTTCTCAATTCCATGGAACTTCTACGGGACCAGATAATTGTCGTTATGTTATTACTGTTCTTCTTTCTAATAACTACTTCCAAATATATACAATTATTTGTTTCCACTTCTATGGCCTAATAAGTGGATCCTACTGAGTACACGTAACATGCCCTACGGTTGGACATCCACCTAACAGGCCATAGGAGCTTTCCATTATTTACATAACATTTTCAATGCCTGTGAATGAAAAATTCATTTATTTTATTTTATAATAAACATCTACCGAACGAATGAGTTGAAAGACAACTGTTAACAGTCCTTGGGGAAAGTGTCGGTGGGGGAAGTGTAGGTGGAGGAAATAAGAGTGGGAGAAGGTAAAGTGGGTAAAGTTAAGATGAGTAAATGTTCACAATGGAAGTGAAGGTGCTGGAACTATAGAAGGGGAAGTGTAGACGGGGGAAATAAAAGCAGGGAAATAATAGTGGAGGAGATTAAGGTGGGGGAAGTTAAGATGGAGAAAATTAAGATGAGTAAAGTTAAGATGACTAAATGTTGACAATGGAAGTGAAGGTGGTTGAACTATAGGAGGGGGAAGTGTAGAAGGGGGGAAGTAAAAGTGGGGAAATATTAGTGGGGGAAGTTAAGATGGAGAAAATTAAGATGAGTAAAGTTAAGATGAGTAAATGTTGACAATGGAAGTGAAGGTGGTTGAACTATAGGCGGGGGAAGTGTAGATGGAGGAAATAATAGGGGGGATATTAAGGTGGGGGAAGTTGAGATGGGTAAATGTTGATGGGGAAGAGATGGTGGTGGATCAATGGTGGAAGAAGTGTTGATGGGGGAATTGGGAGTCGGAGAAGTGTGGGTGGGAGAAGTGGAAGAAAACTGGGGAACTAAAGCATAACTTTGTTTAGGTATAAAGTTGAATGTTGATATTTTTCGATTGTATATGAAATTAAATCTTGCAACTTGAATAATTTATTACAATGAATATATTCTCCATAATAAAACTGCTTAACGAACTGACAGGTTGATTTTGTTGATTTGACCAAGACCAAACCCTATTTGTTGGTTTCTCAATTCCATGGAACTTCTACGGGACCAGATAATTGTCGTTATGTTATTACTGTTTTTCTTTCTAATAACTACTGCCAAATATATACAATTATTTGTTTCCACTTCTATGGCATAATAAGTGGATCCTACTGAGTACACGTAACATGCCCTACGGTTGGAAATCCACCTAACAGGCCATAGGTGCTTTCCATTATTTATATAACATTTTCAATGCCTGTGAATGAAAAATTCATTTATTTTATTTTATAATAAACATCTACCGAACGAATGAGTTGAAAGACAACTGTCAACAGTCCTTGGGGAAAGTGTCGGTGGGGGAAGTGTAGGTGGAGGAAATAAGAGTTTGAGAAGTTAAAATGGGTAAAGTTAAGATGAGTAAATGTTCACAATGGAAGTGAAGGTGGTGGAACTATAGAAGGGGAAGTGTAGACGGGGGAAATAAAAGCTTGGAAATAATAGTGGGGGAGCTTAAGGTGGGGTAAGTTAAGATGGATAAAATTAAGATGGGTAAAGTTAAGATGAGTAAATGTTTACAATGGAAGTGAAGGTGGTGGAACTATAGGAGGGGAAGTGTAGACGGGGGAAATAAAACCTGGGAAATAATAGTGGGGGAGCTTAAGGTGGGGGATGTTAAGGTGGAAAAAGATGAGATGGGTAAAGTTAAGATAAGTAAATGTTGACAATGGAAGTGAAGGTGGTTGAACTATAGGAGGGGGAAGTGTAGAAGGGGGAAGTAAAAGTGGGGAAATATTAGTGGGGGATATTAAGGTGGGGGAAGTTAAGGTGGAGAAAGATGAGATGGGTAAAGTTAAGATGAGTAAATGTTGACAATGGAAGTGAAAGTGGTTGAACTTTAGACGGGGGAAGTGTAGATGGGGGAAATAATAGTTGGGGAGATTAAGGTGGGGGAAGTTGAGATAGGTAAATGTTGATGGGGGAAGAGATGGTGGTGGATCAATGGTGGAAGAAGTGTTGATGGGGAAGTGGGAGTCGGGGAAGTGTGGGTGGGAGAAGTGGAAGAAAACTGGGGAACTAATGCATAACTTAGTTTAGGTATAAAGTTGAATGTTGATATTTTTCAATTGTATATGAAAGTAAATTTTGCAACTTGAATAATTTATTACAATGAATATGTTCTCCATAATAAAACTG
Organism: Caprella mutica; assembly: GCA_947561585.1. Taxonomy (NCBI): domain Eukaryota; kingdom Metazoa; phylum Arthropoda; class Malacostraca; order Amphipoda; family Caprellidae; genus Caprella; species Caprella mutica. The sequence continues at coordinate 85,354 of CANNZV010003436.1, forward strand.
TTTAACGAACTGACAGGTTGATTTTGTTAATTTGACCAAGACCAAACCCTATTTGTTGGTTTCTCAAATCCGTGGAACTTCTACGGGACCAGATAATTGTCGTTATGTTATTACTGTTCTTCTTTCTAATAACTACTTCCAAATATATACAATTATTTGTTTCCACTTCTATGGCCTAATAAGTGGATCCAACTGAGTACACATAACATGCCCTACGGTTGGAAATCCACCTAACAGGCCATAGGAACTTTCCATTATTTATATAAAATTTTCAATGTCTGTGAATGAAAAATTCATTTGATTTATTTTATAATAAACATCTACCGAACGAATGAGTTGAAAGACAACTGTTAACAGTCCTTGGGAAAAGTGTCGGTGGGGGAAGTGTAGGTGGAGGAAATAAGAGTGGGAGAAGTTAAGATGGAGAAAGTTAAGATGTAGAAAATTAAGATGAGTAAATGTTGATAAGGGAAGTGATGGTGGTGGAACTATAGGAGGGGAAGTGTTGATGAGGGAAATAAAAGCTGGGAAATAATGGTGGGGAAAATGGAGGTGGGGGAAGTAAAAGTAGGGTAATGAAAGTTGGGGAAGTTTAGTCGGTGAAAATAAAGATGGGGAAATGTTGATTGGGGAAGAGATGATGGTGTAACTATAGGTGGAAGAAGTGTTGATGTAGGAATTGGGAGTCGGGGAAGTGTGGGTGGGAGAAGTGCAAGAAAACTGGGGAACTAAAATATAAATTTGTTTAGATAAAAGGTTGAATGGTCATACTATTTAATGGCCTATGAAATTAAATCTTGCAACTTGAATAATTTATTACAATGAATATGTTCTCCATAATAAAACTGTTTAACGAACTGACAGGTTGATTTTGTTGATTTGACCAAGACCAAACCCTATTTCTTGGTTTCTCAATTCCTTGGAACTTCTACGGGACCAGATAATTGTCGTTATGTTATTACTGTTCTTCTTTCTAATAACTACTTCCAAATATATACAATTATTTGTTTCCACTTCTATGGCCTATTAAGTGGATCCTACTGAGTACACGTAACATGCCCTACGGTTGGAAATCCACCTAACAGGCCATAGGAGCTTTCCATTATTTATATAACATTTTCAATGCCTGTGAATGAAAAATTCATTTATTTTATTTTTTAATAAACATCTACCGAACGAATGAGTTGAAAGACAACTGTTAACAGTCCTTGGGGAAAGTGTCGGTGGGGGAAGTGTAGGTGGAGGAAATAAGAGTTGGAGAAGTTAAAATGGGTAAAGTTAAGATGAGAAAATGTTCACAATGGAAGTGAAGGTGGTGGAACTGTAGGAGGGGAAGTGTAGACTTGGGAAATAAAACCTGCGAAATAATAGTGGGGGAGCTTAAGGTGGGGGAAATTAAGATGGAGAAAATTAAGATGGGTAAAGTTAAGATGAGTAAATGTTGACAATGGAAGTGAAGGTGGTTGAACTATAGGAGGGGGAAGTGTAGAAGGGGGAAGTAAAAGTAGGGAAATATTAGTGGGGAAAATTAAGGTGGGGGAAGTTTTGGTGGAGAAAGATGAGATGGGTAAAGTTAAGATGTGTAAATGTTGACAATGGAAGTGAAGTTGGTTGAACTATAGGCAGGGGAAGTGTAGATGGGGGAAATAATAGTGGGGGATATGAAGGTGGGGGAAGTTGAGATGGGTAAATGTTGATGGGGGAAGAGATGGTGGTGGATCACTGGTGGAAGAAGTGTTGATGGGGGAATTGGGAGTCGGGGAAGTGTGGGTGGGAGAAGTGGAAGAAAACTGGGGAACTAAAGCATAACTTAGTTTAGGTATAAAGTTGAATGTTGATATTTTTCAATTGTACATGAAAGTAAATCTTGCAACTTGAATAATTTATTACAATGAATATGTTCTCCATAATAAAATTGTTTAACGAACTGACAGGTTGATTTTGTTGATTTGACCAAGACCAAACCCTATTTGTTGGTTTCTCAATTCCATGGAACTTCTACGGGACCAGATAATTGTCGTTATGTTATTACTGTTCTTCTTTCTAATAACTACTTCCAAATATATACAATTATTTGTTTCCACTTCTATGGCCTAATAAGTGGATCCTACTGAGTACACGTAACATGCCCTACGGTTGGAAATCCACCTAACAGGCCATAGGAACTTTCCATTATTTATATAACATTTTCAATGCCTGTGAATGAAAAATTCATTTATTTTATTTTATAATAAACATCTACCGAGCGAATGAGTTGAAAGACAACTGTTAACAGTCCTTGGGGAAAGTGTCGGTGGGGGAAGTGTAGATGGACTAAATAAGAGTGGGAGAAGTTAAGATAGAGAAAGTTAAGATGTAGAAAGTTAAGATGAGTAAATGTTGATAAGGGAATTGATGGTGGTGGAACTATAGGAGGGGAAGTTTTGATGAGGGAAATAAAAGCTGGGAAATAATGGTGGGGAAAATGGAGGTGGGGGAAGTAAAAGTAGGGTAATGAAAGTGGGGGAAGTTTAGTCGGTGAAAATAAAGATGGGGAAATGGTGATTGGGGAAGAGATGATGGTGTAACTATAGGCGGAAGAAGTGTTGATGTAGGAATTGGGAGTCGGGGAAGTGTGGGTGGGAGAAGTGCAAGAAAACTGGGGAACTAAAATATAAATTTGTTTAGATAAAAGGTTGAATGGTCATACTATTTAATGGCCTATGAAATTAAATCTTGCAACTTGAATAATTTATTACAATGAATATGTTCTCCATAATAAAATTGTTTAACGAACTGACAGGTTGATTTTGTTGATTTGACCAAGACCAAACCCTATTTGTTGGTTTCTCAATTCCATGACTTCTACGGGACCAGATAATTGTCGTTATGTTATTACTGTTCTTCTTTCTAATAACTACTTCCAAATATATACAATTATTTGTTTCCACTTCTATGGCCTAATAAGTGGATCCTACTGAGTACACGTAACATGCCCTACGGTTGGAAATCCACCTAACAGGCCATAGGAACTTTCCTTTATTTATAAAACATTTTCAATGCCTGTGAATGAAAAATTCATTTATTTTATTTTATAATAAACATCTACCGAACGAATGAGTTGAAAGACAACTGTTAACAGTCCTTGGGGAAAGTGTCGGTGGGGAAGTGTAGGTGGAGGAAATAAGAGTGGGAGAAGGTAAAATGGGTAAAGTTAAGATGAGTAAATGTTCACAATGGAAGTGAAGGTGGTGGAACTATAGAAGGGGAAGTGTAGACGGAGGAAATAAAAGCTGGGAAATAATAGTGGGGGAGGTTAAGGTGGGGGAAGTTAAGATGGAGAAAATTAAGATGGGTAAAGTTAAGATGACTAAATGTTGACAATGGAAGTGAAGGTGGTTGAACTATAGGAGGGGGAAGTGTAGAAGGGGGGAAGTAAAAGTGGGGAAATATTAGTGGAGGAAGTTAAGGTGGAGAAAAATGAGATGGGTGAAGTTAAGATGAGTAAATGTTGACAATGGAAGTGAAGGTGGTTGAACTATAGGCGGGGGAAGTGTAGATGGGGAAATAATAGTGGTGGATATTAAGGTGGGGAAAGTTGAAATGGGTAAATGTTAATGGGGGAAGGGGAAGAGATGGTGGTGGAGCAATGATGGAAGAAGTGTTGATGGGGGAATTGGGAGTCGGGGAAGTGTGGGTGGGAAAAGTGGAAGAAAACTGGGGAACTAAAGCATAACTTAGTTTAGGTATAAAGTTGAATGTTGATATTTTTCAATTGTATATGCAAGTAAATCTTGCAACTTGAATAATTTATTACAATGAATATGTTCTCCATAATAAAATTTTTTTACGAACTGACAGGTTGATTTTGTTGATTTGACCAAGACCAAACCCTATTTGTTGGTTTCTCAAATCCGTGGAACTTCTACGGGACCAGATAATTGTCGTTATGTTATTACTGTTCTTCTTTCTAATAACTACTTCCAAATATATACAATTATTTGTTTCCACTTCTATGGCATAATAAGTGGATCCTACTGAGTACACGTAACATGCCCTACGGTTGGAAATCCACCTAACAGGCCATAGGAGCTTTCCATTATTTATATAACATTTTCAATGCCTGTGAATGAAAAATTCATTTATTTTATTTTATAATAAACATCTACCGAAAGAATGAATTGAAAGACAACTGTTAACAGTCCTTGGGGAAAGTGTCGGTGGGGGAAGTGTAGGTGGAGGAAATAATAGTTTGAGAAGTTAAAATGGGTAAAGTTAAGATGAGTAAATGTTCACAATGGAAGTGAAGGTGGTGGAACTATAGAAGGGGAAGTGTAGACGGGGGAAATAAAAGCTTGGAAATAATAGTGGGGGAGCTTAAGGTGGGGGAAGTTAAGATGTATAAAATTAAGATGGGTAAAGTTAAGATGAGTAAATGTTCACAATGGAAGTGAAGGTGGTGGAACTATAGGAGGGGAAGTGTAGACGGGGGAAATAAAAGCTGGGAAATAATAGTGGGGGAGCTTAAGGTGGGGGAAGTTAAGGTGGAAAAAGATGAGATGGGTAAAGTTAAGATGAGTAAATGTTGACAATGGAAGTGAAGGTGGTTGAACTATAGGCGGGGGAAGTGTAGATGGGGGAAATAATAGTGGGGGATATTAAGGTGGGGGAAGTTGAGATGGGTGAATGTTGATGGGGAAGAGATGGTGGTGGATCAATGGTGGAAGAAGTGTTGATGGGGGAATTGGGAGTCGGGGAATTGTGGGTGGGAGAAGTGGAAGAAAACTGGGGAACTAAAGCATAACTTAGTTTAGGTATAAAGTTGAATGTTGATAATTTTCAATTGTATATGAAAGTAAATCTTGCAACTTGAATAATTTATTACTATGAATATGTTCTCCATAATAAAACTGTTTAACGAACTGACACGTTGATTTTGTTGATTTGACCAAGACCAAACCCTATTTGTTGGTTTCTCAAATCCGTGGAACTTCTACGGGACCAGATAGTTGTCGTTATGTTAATACTGTTCTTCTTTCTAATAACTACTTCCAAATATATACAATTATTTGTTTCCACTTCTATGGCCTAATAAGTGGATCCTACTGAGTACACGTAACATGCCCTACGGTTGGACATCCACCTAACAGGCCATAGGAGCTTTCCATTATTTACATAACATTTTCAATGCCTGTGAATGAAAAATTCATTTATTTTATTTTTTAATAAACATCTACCGAACGAATGAGTTGAAAGACAACTGTTAACAGTCCTTGGGGAAAGTGTCGGTGGGGGAAGTGTAGGTGGAGGAAATAATAGTTGGAGAAGTTAAAATGGGTAAAGTTAAGATGAGTAAATGTTCACAATGGAAGTGAAGGTGCTAGAACTATAGAAGGGGAAGTGTAGACGGGTGAAATAAAAGTTGGGAAATAATAGTGGAGGAGATTAAGGTGGGGGAAGGTAAGATGGAGAAAATTAAGATGGGTAAAGTTAAGATGAGTAAATGTTGACAATGGAAGTGAAGGTGGTTGAACTATAGGAGGGGGAAGTGTAGAAGGGGGAAGTAAAAGTGGGGAAATATTAGTGGGGGATATTAAGGTGGGGGAAGTTAAGGTGGAGAAAGATGAGATGGGTAAAGTTAAGATGAGTAAATGTTGACAATTGAAGTGAAGGTGGTTGAACTATAGGAGGGGGAAGTGTAGAAGGGGGAAGTAAAAGTGGGGAAATATTAGTGGGGGATATTAAGGTGGGGGAAGTTAAGGTGGGGAAAGATGAGACGGGTAAAGTTAAGATGAGTAAATGTTGACAATGGAAGTGAAGGTGGTTGAACTATAGGCAGGGGAAGTGTAGATGGGGGAAATAATAGTGGGGGATATGAAGGTGGGGGAAGTTGTGATAAGTAAATGTTAATGGGGGAAAAGATGGTGGTGGATCCATGGTGGAAGAAGTGTTGATGGGGGAATTGGGAGTCGGGGAAGTGTGGGTGGGAAAAGTGGAAGAAAACTGGGGAACTAAAGCATAACTTAGTTTAGGTATAAAGTTGAATGTTGATATTTTTCAATTGTATATGAAAGTAAATCTTGCAACTTGAATAATTTATTACAATGAATTTGTTCTCCATATTAAAATTGTTTAACGAACTGATAGGTTGATTTTGTTGATTTGACCAAGACCAAACCCTATTTGTTGGTTTCTCAATTCCATGGAACTTCTACGGGACCAGATAATTGTCGTTATGTTATTACTGTTCTTCTTTCTAATAACTACTTCCAAATATATACAATTATTTGTTTCCACTTCTATGGCCTAATAAGTGGATCCTACTGAGTACACGTAACATGCCCTACGGTTGGACATCCACCTAACAGGCCATAGGAGCTTTCCATTATTTACATAACATTTTCAATGCCTGTGAATGAAAAATTCATTTATTTTATTTTATAATAAACATCTACCGAACGAATGAGTTGAAAGACAACTGTTAACAGTCCTTGGGGAAAGTGTCGGTGGGGGAAGTGTAGGTGGAGGAAATAAGAGTGGGAGAAGGTAAAGTGGGTAAAGTTAAGATGAGTAAATGTTCACAATGGAAGTGAAGGTGCTGGAACTATAGAAGGGGAAGTGTAGACGGGGGAAATAAAAGCAGGGAAATAATAGTGGAGGAGATTAAGGTGGGGGAAGTTAAGATGGAGAAAATTAAGATGAGTAAAGTTAAGATGACTAAATGTTGACAATGGAAGTGAAGGTGGTTGAACTATAGGAGGGGGAAGTGTAGAAGGGGGGAAGTAAAAGTGGGGAAATATTAGTGGGGGAAGTTAAGATGGAGAAAATTAAGATGAGTAAAGTTAAGATGAGTAAATGTTGACAATGGAAGTGAAGGTGGTTGAACTATAGGCGGGGGAAGTGTAGATGGAGGAAATAATAGGGGGGATATTAAGGTGGGGGAAGTTGAGATGGGTAAATGTTGATGGGGAAGAGATGGTGGTGGATCAATGGTGGAAGAAGTGTTGATGGGGGAATTGGGAGTCGGGGAAGTGTGGGTGGGAGAAGTGGAAGAAATCTGGGGAACTAAAGCATAACTTAGTTTAGGTATAAGGTTGAATGTTGATATTTTTCAATTGTATATGAAAGTAAATCTTGCAACTTGAATAATTTATTACAATGAAAATGTTCTCCATAATAAAACTGTTTAACGAACTGACAGGTTGATTTTGTTAATTTGACCAAGACCAAACCCTATTTGTTGGTTTCTCAAATCCGTGGAACTTCTACGGGACCAGCTAGTTGTCGTTATGTTATTACTGTTCTTCTTTCTAATAACTACTTCCAAATATATACAATTATTTGTTTCCACTTCTATGGCCTAATAAGTGGATCCAACTGAGTACACGTAACATGCCCTACGGTTGGAAATCCACCTAACAGGCCATAGGAGCTTTCCATTATTTATATAACATTTTCAATGCCTGTGAATGAAAAATTCATTTATTTTATTTTATAATAAAAATCTACCGAACGAATGAGTTGAAAGACAACTGTTAACAGTCCTTGGGGAAAGTGTCGGTGGGGGAAGTGTAGATGGAGGAAATAAGAGTGGGAGAAGGTAAAATGGGTAAAGTTAAGATGAGTAAATGTTCACAATGGAAGTGAAGGTGGTGGAACTATAGAAGGGGAAGTGTAGACGGAGGAAATAAAAGCTGGGAAATAATAGTGGGGGAGGTTAAGGTGGGGGAAGTTAAGATGGAGAAAATTAAGATGGGTAAAGTTAAGATGACTAAATGTTGACAATGGAAGTGAAGGTGGTTGAACTATAGGAGGGGGAAGTGTAGAAGGGGGGAAGTAAAAGTGGGGAAATATTAGTGGGGGAAGTTAAGATGAGTAAATGTTTACAATGGAAGTGAAGGTGGTTGAACTATAGGCGGGGGAAGTGTAGATGGGGAAATAATAGTGGGGAAATATTAGTGGGGGATATTAAGGTGGGGGAAGTTAAGGTGGAGAAAGATGAGATGGGTAAAATTAAGATGAGTAAATGTTGACAATGGAAGTGAAGGTGGTTGAACTATAGGCGGGGGAAGTGTAGATGGGGGAAATAATAGTGGGGGATATTAAGGTGGGGGAAGTTGAGATGGGTAAATGTTGATGGGGGAAGAGATGGTGGTGGATCAATGGTGGAAGAAGTGTTGATGGGGGAATTGGGAGTCGGGGAAGTGTGGGTGGGAGAAGTGGAAGAAAACTGGGGAACTAAAGCATAACTTAGTTTAGGTATAAAGTTGAATGTTGATATTTTTCAATTGTATATGAAAGTAAATCTTGCAACTTGAATAATTTATTACAATGAATATGTTCTCCATAATAAAACTGTTTAACGAACTGACACGTTGATTTTGTTGATTTGACCAAGACCAAACCCTATTTCTTGGTTTCTCAATTCCATGGAACTTCTACGGGACCAGCTAGTTGTCGTTATGTTATTACTGTTCTTCTTTCTAATAACTACTTCCAAATATATACAATTATTTGTTTCCACTTCTATGGCCTAATAAGTGGATCCTACTGAGTACACGTAACATGCCCTACGGTTGGACATCCACCTAACAGGCCATAGGAGCTTTCCATTATTTACATAACATTTTCAATGTATGTGAATGAAAAATTCATTTATTTTATTTTATAATAAACATCTACCGAGCGAATGAGTTGAAAGACAACTGTTAACAGTCCTTGGGGAAAGTGTCGGTGGGGGAAGTGTAGATGGACTAAATAAGAGTGGGAGAAGTTAAGATGGAGAAAGTTAAGATGTAGAAAGTTAAGATGAGTAAATGTTGATAAGGGAAGTGATGGTGGTGGAACTATAGGAGGGGAAGTGTTGATGAGGGAAATAAAAGCTTGGAAATAATGGTGGGGAAGATTAAGGTGGGGGAAGTAAAAGTAGGGTAATGAAAGTGGGGGAAGTTTAGTCGGTGAAAATAAAGATGGGGAAATGTTGATTGGGGAAGAGATGATGGTGTAACTATAGGCGGAAGAAGTGTTGATGTAGGAATTGGGAGTCGGGGAAGTGTGGGTGGGAGAAGTGCAAGAAAACTGGGGAACTAAAATATAAATTTGTTTAGATAAAAGGTTGAATGGTCATACTATTTAATGGCCTATGAAATTAAATCTTGCAACTTGAATAATTTATTACAATGAATATGTTCTCCATAATAAAACTGTTTAACGAACAGACAGGTTGATTTTGTTGATTTGACCAAGACCAAACCCTATTTGTTGGTTTCTCAATTCCATGGAACTTCTACGGGACCAGATAATTGTCGTTATGTTATTACTGTTCTTCTTTCTAATAACTACTTCCAAATATATACAATTATTTGTTTCCACTTCTATGGCCTAATAAGTGGATCCTACTGAGTACACGTAACATGCCCTACGGTTGGAAATCCACCTATCAGGCCATAGGAACTTTCCATTATTTATATAACATTTTCAATGCCTGTGAATGAAAAATTCATTTATTTTATTTTACAGTTTGGGGCGTAAGTTTGGAAGCAAATGAAAGTGCATATTATAATCCAACGAAAAATATATTTAATAATTTACAGTTATGTATTATTACATAAGAGTTTTAAGAATTCAAAAATCATAAATTTATTCAAAATGTCCCCCCTTGTTTTTAATAACAGCCTCAAATCTCCTCCGAACTCCTCCTACTGCGGCACGCAACTGTTCTTGTGAAATTTCCTTCCAAGATCTCTGGAGCGAACGCTTTAAATTATCCACACTGCGATGGAGTTTACCACAGGCCTTTGATTCAAGAATGGACCATACCGAAAAGTCCATAGGATTAACATCTGGGGAGCAGGGAGGCCACATTTCTTTGGACCAAAGCCGTGGAAGATGGTCATGGCACCAGTTTTGAGTGACATTTGCAGTATGTGAAGTCGCGCCGTCTTGCTGAAATGTCCATAGAGTGTCATTACCGAAGTGATCCTTAGCTGACTCCAACATTGGCGTCAAAATATTCTCAATATAACATTTAGCATTGATTTTGGCGCTTTCTTCCACAAAAATTAAAGGAGATCTCTAAGTTTCTGATACGGCGGCCCAGACCATTACTGAAGCAGGTTTCATGGTTCTTTGGACAGTTATTTGGTTGTATGGGATGTCTTTTGCACTTTTACCAATTATTCTGTCATTTCTCCGTTTATGAGCCATTTCCACTGTGAAATTTTTTTCGTCAGACCAAACAATTTCACCAGCCGTGGCAGACTTCAATTCTCTCAGAAGTGCTTTGCTTCTCTCCAATCTCTTTTTCTTAACAGCTTCTGATAGAGTCTGTCTCTTTTGGAGGGTGAAAGAGGACATCTGTAGGTCTTCTTTGACAACTCTTCTCATTGTTCTGGGACTCACATTAGCTGCTTTGGCTAACAATCGTATTGACCTTTTCGGATTCCTCCTGATCTTCTCTCGGGCATATTTTATCAGTTGTTTGGTGTGTTGTGAGCGTGGTCTACCACTTCTTGGACGATCAGTCAAGTCTCCTCTCTCATTTAAACGCTTCACACACTTCCAAACAGTCGATCTCGCTATTGAGAGAGTCTTTGAAATGACGGAATCAGACTTCCCAGTACGGTGTAGAGCAACAATGGCTTCTCTTTTGTCTGACATTTTTGAATTGACTATATTTTTGTAAAAAAATAACACTGCCACGTCATAATGTTGTGTCTCTACTATAGCTCAGAACCTATCACCTACTTAGGAACTTGTTTTTAAGAATTATATTAATGTTTGAAAAATTGCTTCCAAACTTACGCCCCACCCTGTATAATAAACATCTACCGAACGAATGAGTTGAAAGACAACTGTTAACAGTCCTTGTGGAAAGTGTCGGTTGGGGAAGTGTAGGTGGAGGAAATAAGAGTGGGAGAAGTTAAAATGGGTAAAGTTAAGATGAGTAAATGTTCACAATGGGAGCGGATGTGGTGGAACTATAGGAGGGGAAGTGTAGATGGGGGAAATAAAAGCTGGGAAATAATAGTGGGGGAGCTTAAGGTGGGGGAAGTTAAGATGGGGAAAATTAAGATGGGTAAAGTTTAGATGAGTAAATGATGACAATGGAAGTGAAGGTGGTTGAACTATAGGAGGGGGAAGTGTAGAAAGGGGAAGTAAAAGTGGGGAAATATTAGTGGGGGAAGTTAAGGTGGAGAAAGATGAGATGGGTGAAGTTAAGATGAGTAAATGTTGACAATGGAAGTGAAGGTGGTTGAACTATAGGCGGGGGAAGTGTAGATGGGGGAAATAATAGTGGGGGCTATTAAGGTGGGGGAAGTTGAGATGGGTAAATGTTGATGGGGGAAGAGATGGTGGTGGATCAATGGTGGAAGAAGTGTTGATGGGGGAATTGGGAGTCGGGGAAGTGTGGGTGGGAGAAGTGGAAGAAAACTGGGGAACTAAAATATAACTTAGTTTAGGTATAAAGTTGAATGTTGATAAGGGAAGTGAAGGTGGTGGAATTATAAGTGGGGTAAGTGTAGATGGAGGAAATATAAGTGGTACAATGAAGGTGGGGGAAGTTAAGATTCGGAAATATTGATGGGGGAAGTGATGATTGTGGAACTATAGGCGGGGGAAGTGTAAATATGAGTAATAAAAGTGGCGGAAGTTAAGATGGGTAAATGTAGATAAGGGAAGTGATGGAGGTGTAACTATAAATGGGGGAAGTGTTGATTGGAAAGTGGAGGAAGTGTTGGTGGGGGAAGTGTAGGTCGGAGAAGTGTTTGTTGGAGGAGTTGAAGAAAACTGGGGAACTGAAATATAACTTAGTTTGGGTAAAAGGTTGAATGGAGATACTATTCAATGGCTCATGAAATTAATTCTAGCTTCTTGAATAATGTTTTGAATTGAATTTAATCTCTATAATTAAAATATATGACTGACTGACTCGTGATTTATTATATCATTGAATAGGCCAAGACCAAATCTTATTTGTTGATTTCTCAATTCCGTGGAATTTCAACGGGGTCCAGCTATTTGTCATTGTGATCATACATAAGTTTAGAATTAATTGATAAGTATTTGGATTAATAATAAATAAATTACAGTTAGCTGACTTTGTAGCCATGCTACCACTGGTGTAGAAGAGTCGAACCATTTATGTTATTAGATACATTGATTTCATCTTGAATCTTAAAGGAGTTTCAATTAACTTGTCTTTCATTAACATAACATGCCGCAGTAAACAAGATCGAGAAAAATGACAAAGGGAAGAAGAATTAACAAGAAGAAACGATGGCCGTCCAACCTCAAAATTGATTACTAATTGGTTATCTCCTCACTAAGACGTGAGGAGATAAGAAAACTACGAGAAGCTATCACTACTAATAGGGAAGCAGTCATAGAGTTATGATAAACTACTCTAGAGAGATGAAGTGTTGCAGCGATTGCAGGACGCTAAGAAAAACGGTTTAAAACCTTACTTTGATTCAGTTATATCATTTTTCCATTAAACTGACGCCAGATTGTCAGTCACGTGACCCAAAAATAAGGATTTTAGCGTCCCGCAAGACGCGATATTAATTTGGCCACTGACTCACCACTTGGAAGCAGTTAACTCTGAAAATGAACATAGACAAGAAGAAACTAATAGAAGAAGATCAAAGATACCTACTCCTGCACGACCAAACTATCTTGATACTAGCGTAACATGCAGTCAATTCATTTCATGGAGAGCTGCATACAAGGATTATTATAAACTACAAAATCTACCTGAGCTTCCACTGGAAGTCCAAAAGGCAGACTTCAGAAGTTGTCTTACCAAGAAAATGAGGCTAAATCTCAAGTGTGGTATCAACATGGAAGATGAAGGAAATGAGACGATAGATGATATCCTGGATGAAATTCAAAAGCATCTCATATCAAAATTATTTATTGCTATTGACAGAGTACATTTCGAAGGATGAAATTAGTCAGAAGACGAAAGTTTCGACCAATTCTATGTTTCAATAAGAAAACTGGCAGATAAAGCCTTATGTGAGACTTATGTAAAGATCAACGAATTTTCAAAAAGAAGATGTTCGTCAGAAATTAATGTAACTATCACCTCATCCAGACCATAACACTGTTGTAAACAACTGTAGAGGCTCAGAAGTAGCCGAAAAAAATGCAACAACGCTCCCTGGGAGAATAAACATCGATAAAGTGTGAAAAAAGACAACCTAGAAGCAATGGTATCAGAAATGAACCAACTGAAATAGACAACAGAAAATGTCAGAAATATGGAAAAGCACCTCATGGCATTCAAGATTTTCTAGCTCACAGAAGCACCTGCAAGGTCTGTAAGAAGACAGGTCACTGGGCAATCATGTGTAGGAACAAAAGCAAAGTCAAGAAGCTGCAGACAAACAGAGATAGAGGACAAAACTTTGTAATGTTCGAATATCAGATGTCTGCACAGGTGGAAACAAGCAAATGCCACAAGTGATAATCAAGTGTTCATCTGCAAAGAATATCTCGAAACTTCTAAAGTATGTAGAGTAATGGCAATACCTGACACAGTAGCCGATGTTACAGTTTCCCATGAAGATGGGAATACACACAAATGATCGATTTAATCGAATCAATGAAAATTTGATTGCGGCTAATGGCACAAAAAATTCAAACTCGTGGATCAATGAAAATAAAGAAAGGAGAGAAGCCTCAGAAGCTTCATGTTGTGATATATCAGAACCAGGATAAGTTATTATTATCATGGATAGCATGTCGAAAACTTGAAATAATTCATGAAAAATTCCAACGTCCAATATCACAAATTCTTCAATCAAAAATGGAAGAAAAATCAATGAAATTTTTTGAAATTGATTCGAATTTCAAGAGTGAGTCAAAGAAGAAGCTGCTCGAGGAATTCAAGGATATATTCTCAAATGAGAGTGAGCTCAACCCAATTACAGGAAATCCATGCAAATACATTTAAAAGAAGAAACAATTCCAACAGCAATCAGTCATTATAGACAAGTGCCCTAGCATGGCAAACTGAAGTACAAAATCAACTGAATGAAATGCTTCAGCACGGTATTATCAGAGAACTGAAGGAAGAATCATCTGATTGGTGTCATTCAATGGTAATAGTGCCAAAAACGAAGGCATAGTACGTAATCGTGTGGATTTACCTGGGTTGAACAAATAAATTAAAAGACCAGTTTATCAAACCACCGACATCAAAAGTTTAAGCCATATCGTACTTCCCAACACCAGCAAACATAACTGAACTTAGATCTTTTGTTATAAATAAGCAGAAATATCAGCCCTTTAAGAATTCTTCTTAGCAAGAAGAACGCTTTTGTTTGGATGGAAGAGCACCAAAAATCTTTCGACGAAATGAAGAATAGTCTTTCGAGTCCACCCATTCTTTGTCAGTTTGATCCGGACAAGGAACCCAAGGAGAATATTATGGTGGGGTCATAGAAGATATGGTGGACAGACATTATAGGGGACTAGATCTTACGTGATTATAGATAATATTCGATAAATATCAACATTGTGCAAGACATCCTATAAACATCTATAATCCCCGTAATATTTCCCAACCATGATGTATAGTAGATTATATCGACCAAAATCTCCGAATATTTTCTGATATGTTCCTTATAATATGAGCTTCTATGAATTAACCATCATAAATCTTCGAAGATTTTTTGATGGTATTCCTTATATGAACTTCTATGACTTATCCATCCTAAATCTCCGAAAAAAAATCTGATGGTATTTCTTATATGAACTTCTATGAATTAACCATCTTAAATCTTCGAAGATTTTCTGATGTATTCCTTATATGAACTTCTATGACTTATCCATCCTAAATCTCCGAAAATTTTCTGTTGGTATTTCTTATATGAGCTTCTATGACTTTACCATCTTAAATCTTCGAAGATTTTCTGAAGATATTCTTTATATGAACTCCTATGACTGATCCATCTTAAATCTTCGAAGATTTTCTGATGGTATTTCTTATATGAACTTCTATGATTGAACTTCTTAAATCTTCGAAGATTTTCTGATGGTATTTCTTATATGAAATTCTATGATTGAACCATCTAAAATCTCCGAAGATTTTCTGATGGTATTTCTTATATGAACTTCTATGACTGATCCATCTTAAATCTCCGAAGATTTTCTGATGGTATTTCTTATATGAACTTCTATGATTGAACCATCTTAAATCTTCGAAGATTTTCTGATGGTACATATTTCTTATATGAACTTCTATGACTGATCCATGGATCAGTCATAGAAGTTCATATAAGTAATATTATCAGAAAATCTTCTGAGATTTAAGATGTTACAGCCATTCAAATTCATAG
>CANNZV010003437.1:0-63437 GCA_947561585.1 Caprella mutica
GATTCAGAAGTTAATAGTCTGAACTAATGACACTTGTCAGTTATTCATACTTCTTATTGTGCTATACAGGCACCTCTCATATAATCTTTACACCTCTCATATACAGGCCTCTTCTTTACACCTCTCATATACAGGCCTCTTCTTTACACCTCTCATATACAAGCCCCTTCTTTACACCTCTCATATACAGGACCCTTCTTTACACCTCTCATATACAGGCCCCTTCTTTACACCTCTCATATACAAGCCCCTTCTTTACACCTCTCATATACAGGCCCCTTCTTTACACCTCTCATATACAGGCCTCTTCTTTACACCTCTCATATACAGGCCTCTTCTTTACACCTCTCATATACAGGCCCCTTCTTTACACCTCTCATAAACAGACCCCTTCTTTACAACTCTCATATACAGGCCCCTTATTTACCGGGTTATTAGCAACTTGTACGAACATTAAAGGAGTTTAATACCATTAAGTATCGTGCTCTGCAATAGACTAATTAGTTGCTAAGCGCTGCATGCAGGCTATAGATTGGCAGGTAATCCAATGATCAAAAGTTACTGTGGGCAGGTAGGTAGGAGTGAAATAAATAATTATGAACCATTTTCAGAGAAGCTCAATCGAAAATTACAAAGGTTGGACTGGTTCTTGACCTATTGGCCTACTTTCCGAGTAATAGGGGAGTCTCCAATTACTGTTCCATTGATGATAATGATATGTACAACGTGAATATAGAAGTCTGTTGAACGAAATTGATATACTAACAGTCTTTATACTACCTACCATCAATAGTTAGTTTAAGGCTCGTAATTCATATGACTGGAAATTTCGATGTTTTCGAATAGCTCTGTTGAAAGTGATAACCGTCCCCAGGGTCATAAAAATTAAAAACTATATAGTATATTGTTGTGCATAAGATTTTTTTTAGATATTGTCTCTACCGCATTAGTTTCTATCGATACAGTGCTGCAAGAATAACGTTCTTACTGATAGTGTTTTTAAGGTTAAATCTTCTCTGATTGGTCGGTGAGGAGGAAGTGCCAACAGGGGGTGGAGCACTTAATCGTTAGTGCTCCACCCCCTGGTGGCTTCTCCTCCCTGCTTATTGTTATGAGTTGAATTACATTTCATATCAAATATTAAGAGCTTTCGAAACTCTCAGCATAGATGGAGGTAATGTGGTTTGTTTTAGCCGTTAGTTTGTTGTACTGCACACATCACAATTGTGTAATGACATGACAGGGGAAATCTAGAGGTCAATCCCATAGCCAATCAATGAGTTAGTAACCTTAAAAACATTATCATAAAAACTTATTCGCAAGGAACAATATTTTGAAAATCACTTCTTAGTGGTAGATACTTTTTTAACTACCCATAAATTGTTTATAATTGACTAAATCTTAATGTATTCATGTTTTAACTGATATTTATACCTTTAATTAATTTTGAAATCATATGATCAATTTAGTACACTCCTGTGTATTCATTTAAATCGAGGATAAACATTAGTTTAATTGATAATTCCTTAAACAGTAAATATGATAATTAACAAAACTCTATTTTCTCCCTTCACTATTTACATTATTTATCGCCTGAGGCTAAATTATACACCGTAAAACTGTCATCGCCATCAACCCGAACTATTTACCCCATTAATCTACAACCCATTTACCCCCCATAGTGTTTACCCCATCTATTTACAACAAATTACCCCCATCAGGGTTTCATTCACTTTTCCAAAAAAGAAACTTTACTAATAGAATGCTTGTAAATATTTTAAAATTGGTCTGGGTACACGACGACAATTTTCTAAGATTTGAAAATTATAGAAAATAAAAAAATCACATTTGTATAAGTACAAAAACTATATTTTTACTCCAAATATCTATTTGACTGATATTTTCTTTGCATTGACATTCAGTAACTAAAAAATTCAATAGTGCGATTCAGAGGTTATTTACGAGTAATCAAAAGTTTATTTAACATTCAAATAAAACACGTGGCTTTAAAATTTGCCACGTCAGTCTTTCACTAAAGTAGACTGCACTGCCTACAGTGCTATTACTATGCGTTTTTTAGCAGTTGGCTTTAGTGCCGATAGTACCATTAGCACCATCAGAAGGCAGTTCAAATCTTCGTGTCACGTGTTCTAAAACTCCTAAAATTCTCTCCTTTGAAAGAATGAGAATTCACTTTGGAGAGTATTGCAAATGAAGGTGGTATTTATTTGCATTTATAATAGGGAAGAGTATTGATTATTTTAACCATGTAAACCATGTTTGAGAGTGTGGCTGTTAGAGCTTTCACAAGCGAAACAATAGTCTTATTCGAAATTAAATTTGTTATTTAGTTTTGGAGAGTAACGCTAATGATGATAGAAGTTATGAGACAATTTCGGTATCTGAAACACTGTACCATATTTTGAATTCCTAACTAGGTTTTTTTGATTGAAAATATTAAACCAAGTTTCAAATAAGAACTAAAGTCTGAGAGGAATCAGACCAGTGTTTGATAAACAATTTTTCAAATTCCCTCTTCAATCCTTGTTATGAAATTCTGCGTTTTTTATTTTATATTTTAATATCATACTTATGTCTGTGTTAAATGTAAGTTTATTGTGTTACCTTCTTCAATAAGTAGTGTATACTATCCCAGGTAGAATAGTTCTGTGCTACATTACGACCGGGGATATTAATTACATAAACAAATTAATGGGCTTCCACCTTTTCAAAAAATAGAAGGAGAATTATTTTGTTCTTGATTCATTTTAAATGTTTTCGTTCTACACACCAAATTTTAAAATGTTTAATATTGGGAAACCACGACTCTATTTGGATTAGCACACTTAATCATAATTAGATCAATTCTGTACAAAAAATGACTGAAAAAGCAGCCGAATTATCGTGATAACTGGTAACTAAAAGCCGTAGAGTTTCCACTCGGCAATGATCTGGCAAATAAAAACACTGTCACTGATTGCAATCAACTGAAGTGGCGAAAAGTGCGAATTAAATCCTAAATTAGATAGCTGGTAAAGGCTTCATTATTTACTCCGTAGGGAGCAGTCCGAAACAGGTGACCGTTTTCAAAGGGAGTTTGACAAATAATCAAAAAGTAACAACAAAAAACAGATTAGCTGAAAAATTAAAAAAAATAATCAAATTTACAAAATAATGATCTCATTCAAAATTTCGATGAAATTTTTTCCAAAAAAATTTCTGTTTAATTTCAGCAGTCAAGTTAAGAGATATTTATCATCAACACTCGCACAATTGGCCCCATCCTCCAAATTAATTTGCTTTTCTGTACCACTCGAATTTGCAGAGGAAAAATGCAGTCACTTTTCGGGAGAAAATGAATTCGTATCAGAGAACATTAGTGAATTATGGAGATGAATTATTATTGGGGGTATTTAGAGATAAATTCAATTGGAATGAAAAGCAGGTTAGATTGTTGACTTTGGAATTTATTAAGAGATCTTCTCACAAAGTAGGGATGAGAATTTTAAAAGGTAAATGACCACATTTGATTATGTTGTAGGATATACTCGAAATCCTTACCAGAGTTATGAATCTATACAACATACATTAAGTAATGCGCTCTACTTGAGGTAATTACGATAGGCATAAAATCTACATTAGGGGGATGGTCCACCTACAATTTTTCACTACGGATCGTAGAACTTGAAATTTTATATACATGTAGAAGATCGAATAAAATATCGTTATTGTTCGTCGTTAAAATCATATTTTGTTCATAGAAAAAGAGATACCAGAAGAAAACGCGATGATTTTAGGGTTCTTTTTGTTCAAAATTTCTACTCTGGCCAAAAGAAAAAGAACCGAAAACTCCAAAAGATTCGACAATTTCGTACTTGTGACGTTAAAAAAACTCTCATTTGTATTGTTGTCTTTGTCTGGAAGTATCACACGATACCCATGTAATCACTCTACGTCAAAAATTCAAAAATAGATGAAGATACAGTTTGTTTATCTTAAAAGAAAGAGGTCCAACTTTTCAGGAAAGTTAAAAGGGCAAAATGAAGTTTTTAGATTTTTAAGATCTTTTTTATGTCAGAGTAAGAACTTTTTAAACGAAAAGTATTATTTTTTTCTATTCTTTTCCGCATCGAATGATACCCATATCATCAATGTAAGTCAAAAACTGACTGAAGAAATACATTTCTGCACTACCCCAAAAAATCACGTTTTCTTCCATATCTCGGTTTCGATGAAGAAAACGTGATTTTCACCACGAACAAATCTGAACTTCTACATGTTAATGAAATTTCAAAATTCTACGATGCAGAATAAAAAAAATCTTGGGTGTCGATCCCCTTAAGTAGTGCGATCTACCTGATATCATTACCAGATACATAAGATCTACATTAAGTAGTACGATCTACCTGATATCATTACCAGATGCATAAGATCTACATTAAGTAGTACGATCTACCTGATATCATTACCAAAGGTATAAGATCTACATTAAGTAGTGGGATCTACCTGATATCATTACCAGATGCATAAGATCTACATTAAGTAGTACGATCTACCTGATATCATTACCAAAGGTATAAGATCTACATTAAGTAGTGGGATCTACCTGATATCATTACCAGATGCATAAGATCTACATTAAGTAGTGCGATCAACCTGATATCATTACCAGATGCATAAGATCTACATTAAGTAGTACGATCTACCTGATATCATTACCAAAGGCATAAGATCTACATTAAGTAGTGCGATCTATCTTCAGGAGATCTCTCGACGTTAATCAAAAGTCTCATCTCTGGAATTCTTCTGCAGAATGGTCCAAATTGTACTGAAAAAGTGATCGATGATTTGCAGTTAGGAAAAAGAGGCTCGAGATGAGTGTAAGGAACAACAAAATAATGCCATTTATCATAGAGGGGGAAAACAATTAGCCATTAATCAAATTATTTTATTTATATATTTATTTATTATACATCTTCTGATATGAAATATTCATGTATATTTTTCCAGTGTTTTTGATAGCTTAAAGCATTGTTCACGCATGTCAGGTTTTGGTCTGGTCCGACTCCTCTCAGTTATTTTTTAGCACAGAGTGGAGCCGGTACTGTGTGAATGTGTCCGTTGAAATTAAAGTAACGATAAATTTTTTTCACTGGCACTGAGGCACTGAGGCACTGAGAGGAGACGGACCTGAGACATCCCGAACGGATCACTGATGTGTGTGAACGAGCCTTTAAATCAAACTCTTGGCACTGAAATAATAGGTATAGAACACTGTCAGTTGAAATATAAATATACTACTTTATTCAAAGATTTATACCGCCTGAAGCCATTATAAGTTTCAGTTTCGTATTTATATCTACTCTAAACAAATCACCGCGTATATCTTCTTGGTCAATATTCAATCTTCACCCCATTTTGAAGGTAAATCTCCTGACACATTAAGGGTACCCCCACCCCTCCCCTCACTGCTAATTCACCCCCCCCCCCTCTTTAAAGGCTTCTAAATCCATCTTGGATGATTAATGGTTTGTTTGGTCAGGAGGAGAGGCATAACTCATCTTCTGCAAGTGACTGTAATGTAAAGTTGAGTGGAGGAATATTAAGCGAATATGCCAAGGGAATTATAGTCCTGAGTTATCAGACACTTCCACATGTTCGATCATCATAAATGATTATTATTTAACTTGAATATAATTGAATATCGTATTTCCTAATGAATTTCAATTTAAGCAAATTCATCGTAAATGTAAGACTGATATTGGTAGTGAAAATAAACGTCGATCGGGTAATCCACGTCTTCGATCGAAGTTTCAAACACCGCAGCTGCGGCTGATGTATCATCAAACTGTAAATCTCTCTAATTCTTTTTTCGAAGTTATAGTCTTGTAGAGGTCTTCTAAACCTAATCCTTGTCAGATTTCGAACTGGAATGTTCGAACGTCAGTGTTAGAACTCTCAAGTTGCTCTGCTTAATTAGAAAATTGAAATTGGCACATCGTCTATTATTATTCATTACGGTATATATGGATCGTATTTTTTATTGAAAAGTATCATAATTTCAAACGTCACCGTCGGGATTTTGGTCAGGAATATCCGACGAAGGACGAGAGACTGTAAATATTTTTTAATTTTATGAAATATTACGATTGCATTTTGATCTAATCATTTATTGTCGTAGATAGATGATCTTTTCATCATCGATTATAATCACCGATTGAAACCTGATTACAATTTTTGGATTATAATTTCCATAAAATCTGTTCATTAAATCCTAAAAAATTATAGTATGTCATTTATTTTAAAACTCCGTTCTTTCTCTAAACTTTTAAAGATTTACTGTTCTAGATTGAAGTCACAGGTGCTCTATTTCCAAGATGGATTTAAGAGAAAGCCTATTGGGACTCTCCGTCTCAGAGTGATGCAATAAGGGCCATTTTCCACTCTATTTACATTAGTTCTCACCCTTATTGAATCGTGTTTTGAACAGTGTTAGGGTGGTGAAAAAGAGATGGTTATTTTAAAATTCTATTACGGAGTCAGGGTTGGGTTGAATTACTTATGTTTTAATGGAAAGAATATAAGACTAATTCATTTTTAGGGGAGTTTGGTGATTTTAATTAATAGGATGTACCACCTTGACGAAAATTATAAGTGGAAATAACTTCAATAGAAGATATCGGCTAATAATACATTTCAAATAGAGCGAAATAAAATTGAATTTCACGATAATGCAATATTGATTTATCTGATATTTTGATAAATGTCTTTACAGTATTGATAAATTATTTTAAGATAAATGCCTATTAGTCATATTAGGTAGAGAAACCTTTTATTCACTATTATTAGATAGGCACTTCGCCCTATTTGTGCTTATTGTAGCGGAAAATTTAATTCAAACATTGGGGAATTGATTGTGGTTTTAGTTTTATTTACAGTCTTTAAACACAGAATGTAGTTACAATTTAATATGAAAAGTTACAATTACATTGTACTGTCGTAGACCAATAACTAAGGACAGACCAACCAAGATAGGCAAAAGGCCCATCTTCGTGGTAGAGATCTAAGGACAGACCAACCAAGATAGGCCAGAAATCCATCTTGGTAATAGAAGTCTAATTCTGAACACTAAATAACCAATCTACTAAATCTGGGTTGTAGGTATACCATTACAAATATTTTCATAGTCTAAGCATCTTAACTCCAAACCTAACAGAAAACTAGTTAGCTGCTGGCCAAAAACCACACTGAATGTTAATTGGTCATTTCTTCTATAGCTAGAACTCTAAAAACTGATAAGGTATTTTATGACAGCGTTAAAAAGATCATGTACTGATTACGCTTCGCCTCTTTACAAACTGCTGTTTCGAAGATTGTAACTGCTCAAAACGCAACATTTATATTATTGTATAATTGTTTGATATTAGAGAAACGAGGATTCGAGAGCATTCGAGAATATTATATCACCTACTTGTATTCCCTTTGAACCTAATATTTTCCCCAACTCCACTATCACAAGAAACGCCCCAAAATTTTCAGCTGGAAAGTAAACATAACAAGTTTTATTTTTTTTCTTTCCTCTCCATCCTCACACGAAAAGGCAACTCCCACACAACCGAAATGCTCCAAAATGTTCAGCTGGAGAGTAAATAGAAATTGTGTGCCAGAGTCTGCATTGGAGTCAAAGAAACATTCCAAAGAAGTGATGTTTACTCTGCACAAACACTCACTTGCTCAATATTCTCACTCAAATTGTCTCACCAAAAATACTAATTGGCAACTCAAGAAAATAAGATCGCGACGCTGAACATTTTTACTTCTTGGAATTGTAATTAAGCGACAGTCTCTGGTTTGAAAATGTGTTACATTCAAGATCGTGAATTTGTATATTCATAGTAAATATTATTACAAAAAATCGTGTCAAATTATTTATAATTTTTTTCTGCAATTTTTGAAACCACAAAAGCGGTTAAATGATTTTAAAAAGTTTCAAACCAGTTTAAAAATAATTGTATCAAAGTTCAGTGTTTACTTATTTCAATCTGCTAACCCAAATCTATTATCTTCATTTTTAGAAAACCGATACTATAGTTCGATGACACTGGCATAAATCATTTCGAACTCTTGGGTTACGTTTAATGTGATGGGTAATGAGAGTCTATTGTTAAGCACTAGTGTAACCCTTTAACCCCATTGTAGGGTCTTTAGTGTAACCCTATTGTAACCCTTTTACCCTTTTGTTTGTCTCTGTATCGGTTTACATTCCATTAACTTCATCACCCTCCTCTTAAATTACTCTAACATTGATTATCTTTATTGACTCTTCGCGAAATATTTTTATACGATTCTTACCTCAAAACTCCCAGAGAATTTTTTTCAGAAAAAATCTTTTTCTCACCTAGAACATTCTCCTAGGTATGCAGACACTGAATACATTTCAGTGAGTAATATTATAAACATAGATAATTAGTAAATATTTTATTTATTATCTTGTTTCAGAGAATTCATTTCGACGTTTTATAAATTACGTCAACACGTTCAAGCTTTCATAAACTGTAGCAGAATTTGCCTCACCAAACACACTCTTCAAGTCAAAAACTCTGTTCTTTGCCCTATTTGAACTTATCAAATTATAGTTAGAAACAAAGTAATTTATTGTTATTTTATTATAACTTTGGAGGTGGTAAAGAGACGCTAACTTTCAGTTTAGTATTCCCAGAGAGGAGGTGAGGGGAAAACAAGGGGAAAGGGGTAAGTAGTTGAAAGGGGAAAATGTGGGTAATTGTGTGGGAAAATTTTACCAAATAGAAAATGTGGATAATTGTGTGGGAAAATTTTACCAAATAGAAAATGTGGGTAATTGTGTGGGAAAATTTTACCAAATAGAAAATGTGGATAATTGTGTGGGAAAATTTTACCAAATAGAAAATGTGGATAATTGTGTGGGAAAATTTTACCAAATAGAAAATGTGGGTAATTGTGTGGGAAAATTTTACCAAATAGAAAATGTGTGTAATTGTGTGGGAAAAAATTTTCCAAATGGAAAATTCTAGTAATTTTATGAGGAAATTTTTCCAAATGGAAAATTTGGGCAATTATGATGGGAAAAATTGTGTGAGCAAGTTTTGCTGAAAGAAAAATGTGGGTAATTGTGATTTTTTCTTATGAAAATTTCGATAAATTTAGTGGGAGAATGTAACCAAATGAATAATGTGGAAAATTGTATCCAATAAATTGAGAAGATTAGTTTGAAGTGAATTTATTTAATTTAAATTATATTAAATTTCACATTTAATATTCAAGCTTAATTCTCCCTCCATATCATACCATTTAATAAATTTAAAAGTTCATTTCTAAATAGTTCCCCAATCCATTAAAAATCTCTAAAATAATTTCCCCTCATCATTTCTAATTCTTTTAATTAGAGAAACTCTTTGATTTGATGGGGAAGATGAACCCCATGTGGTGATTATCTTTAACATTTTAGACCAGGGATAAGTTGCTGGGGTTATTTTCTTCTTGCATATTGAGGTTTTAATTACGCTTTAATATCATATCTATACTAATAATTTCCATCGTGTGTTTATTTGTTTATTTATTTTGTGTCCGCTTTTACACTACGGGTATTAAATATGAAGAATGTAACTATGATACGCACGGGATTATATTGACTTGATATTTAAATTCCCCTGTTTTTATTCAATTTTTATCCAATAGATTTTAGACGATGGATATGCAGGGGTAAGTTACGAATTGATGGACAGTTACACATCTTCGTTCTTAAAATGAAAAAAATTATAATAGTTATTATAATATTAACATTAATTTAATTGGTATACATGCTACTTGCACATAACATGGATACCAATTTATATAAAAATTAAATAATTATTATATACTTTTTCTTAACTGGTCAAAGATTTGGAACCCTCTGCTAATTCGAAACTTTTTCCAATCGGGTCATTTTTCGACAAAATTATTATTTCGGGATAAACCAGTTGAAACAGCTGGGTTAGATTATCTATTTCAGCCATAGGAACCTAACCCTTACTCTCCTCTCCTTATAATGGTCACCATAATTAAGAAGTCGTTGATTCTTTTAATTGGTTTTCCATTTCTTTGATTTGGGAGATGAAAGAAAAGTTGTATTTTCTTTGGAGTTCATCGGTTCGTGTCCCACAGCTCCTTAGGGTCTTTTTACTGTGAAATGAGGCGAGAAAATCGACCTTATGAACCTCAAAGAAAAACATAACCACCTGGAAAATGAATCGTAACGATGATGACAAAATTTAGGACGTAATTCTCTAGACGTACATTTTGAAGTTAATTCACCCATCTAAGAATGCAGGTAATTTTGATAATTTCTCATGCATTAGATATGTTACAATGTTTCCTACTCACAATATTATATTTTTTTATCTATAAACGAAAATCCTGATCACCTTCTTTTCCATGTCCTTCTTTTTTCTTCTATTTTTCTTTACCCTGTCTACCGGGACAGTCTGGAACCAGTTTAGCGCCTTCCCGTTAATTTCCGGCTCGTTGTCCTCACACTTCTATACTCTTTCCCGTTTCTTTCCGGATCATTTTAACCCTATTTTTACGGGCTCCGCATCTCAATAAATTCAATCCTTTTTTTGAAACTAAATTAAGAATAATGCTAGCAAGGGTGACTTTTGAGTTATTGGACGGATTCACATTCTCGTACTTATAAAACACTATATTATAATATAATATTAAATAGTCCAATATCTTGTAATATACCCTAACTCCTTATCAGTTCACTCCTTATCAGTTCACTCCTTATCAGTTCACTCCTTATCAGTTCACTCCTTATCAGTTCACTCCCTATCAGTTCACTCCTTATCAGTTCACTCCTTATCAGTTCACTCCCTATCAGTTCACTCCTTATCAGTTCACTCCTTATCAGTTCACTCCTTATCAGTTCACTCCCTATCAGTTCACTCCTTATCAGTTCACTCCCTATCAGTTCACTCCTTATCAGTTCGCTCCCTATCAGTTCACTCCTTATCAGTTCACTCCCTATCAGTTCACTCCTTATCAGTTCACTCCCTATCAGTTCACTCCTTATCAGTTCGCTCCTTATCAGTTCACTCCTTATCAGTTCACTCCTTATCAGTTCACTCCTTATCAGTTCACTCCTTATCAGTTCACTCCTTATCAGTTCACTCCTTATCAGTTCACTCCTTATCAGTTCACTCCTTATCAGTTCACTCCTTATCAGTTCACTCCTTATCAGTTCACTCCTTATCAGTTCACTCCTTATCAGTTCACTCCTTTTCAGTTCACTCCTTATCAGTTCACTCCTTATCAGTTCACTCCTTATCAGTTCACTCCTTATCAGTTCACTCCTTATCAGTTCACTCCTTATCAGTTCACTCCTTATCAGTTCACTCCTTATCAGTTCACTCCTTATCAGTTCACTCCTTTTCAGTTCACTCCTTATCAGTTCACTCCTTATCAGTTCACTCCTTATCAGTTCACTCCTTATCAGTTCACTCCTTATCAGTTCACCCCTTACCCCCCCCCCCCCCCCTCCCCTCTTATCGGTACCATTGTTTTAGCGTCAAAGGCCCCCTATCGACCACTTCATCTCAGTACTCCTACAGCCCCTTATCGACCCTGTGGACACACACAGCAACACATTCTACAAACAATACAGCATTCTGTACCTAGTATATGTAGGGTATTGACTTCCATATTTTCGATTATATGATAAAAAATTATATAATAATTTAAATTGTAATAAAAATATACTTCATTCTTAAAGTATATTCTACAGTTTATATCTAAATTGTATCTTCTACAGTTCACATTTTCCATCAAATATCAATATTTTACCTGAATCGTAAAACCAACATTGTCCAGTAAGCAATGTCCAGTAAGCAATGTTCAGTAAGCAAAGTCCAGTAAGCAAAGTCCAGTAAGCAAAGTCCAGTAAGCAATGTTCAGTAAGCAATGTCTAGTGAGCAATGTCTAGTGAGCAATGTCTAGTAAGCAATATCCAGTAAGCAATGTCTAGTGAGCAATGTCCAGTAAGCAATGTCTAGTGAGCAATGTCCAGTAAGCAATGTCTAGTAAGCAATATCCAGTAAGCAATGTCTAGTGAGCAATGTCCAGTAAGCAATGTCTAGTGAGCAATGTCCAGTAAGCAATGTTCAGTGAGCAATGTCTAGTAAGCAATGTCTAGTGAGCAATGTCTAGTAAGCAATATCCAGTAAGCAATGTCTAGTGAGCAATGTCCAGTAAGCAATGTCTAGTGAGCAATGTCCAGTAAGCAATGTCTAGTGAGCAATGTCTAGTAAGCAATGTCTAGTAAGCAATGTCTAGTAAAAAAGTTCATTTCAATTTTCCCCCTCTTTTATAATGTGCAGGCCTTGCTTAGTGTCATTTCAATCGCAAATATCAATTGAATATAAGCCTCTCCCCCATACCTGATTTCAATCCCCTGGGTAGCTAATATGGGGGACTTAAGGTCAGGATTTAAGGGAGTGTTCGGTAGTTCGTATGAAGGACTTTGCTGACCAAAATGTAAACCAACTAGAGAGAGAAGACCTGACAGAGAGAAAAAGAAACAAGGAAAGAAAGAAAATAGTAATGGTGATGTTAACTTGAGATTATAGGCAGTGAAGTTGATCACCCAGGTAACAATGTTTCTCTTGGAACATTGCCCCGATGTTGTTATTACATTGCCACAATGTTGTTATAACATTGCCCCAATGTTGTTATAACATTGCCCCAATGTTGTTATAACATTGCCCCAATGTTGTTATATCATTGTCCCAATGTTGTTATTACATTGCCCCAATGTTGTTATATCATTGCCCCAAAGTTGTTATATCATTGCCCCAATGTTGTTATATCATTGCCCCAATGTTGTTATTAAATTGCCACAATGTTGTTATATCATTGCCCCAATGTTGTTATAACATTGCCCCAATGTTGTTATAACATTGTCCCAATGTTGTTATAACATTGTCCCAATGTTGTTATAACATTGCCCCAATGTTGTTATTACATTGCCCCAATGTTGTTATAACATTGCCCCAATGTTGTTATAACATTGCCCCAATGTTGTTATATCATTTCCCCAATGTTGTTATAACATTGCCCCAATGTTATTATAACATTGCCCCAATGTTATTATAACATTGCCCCAATGTTGTTATAACATTGCCCCAATGTTGTTATAACATTGCCCCAATGTTGTTATAACATTGCCCCAATGTTGTTATAACATTGCCCCAATGTTGTTATAACATTGCCCCAATGTTGTTATAACATTGCCCCAATGTTGTTTACGGTGGATGGAGAGCTATTAATAAAGTTTTATTTTTAATTCATATAAGAATATCATATAGCTATGTTATTGGCTGATTTATCTTTAAAAAAGGATATTGAGATACAGAACACTGAAAAAGTACTAACTTTACGAAATTCAAATTATTAGTTGCAATGATAAGGTATGAGTGTGTCCAGTAGGCATTGTTACCCTCTCTCCCCTCTCTTTTCCCCTCCAAGTCATAGGTGGTCTCCCTCTCTCACCATTTGATCTTCTACTGTAACACCTCTACTAACATCAATGTACGAACAGGGGGGGGGGGGGGGGATTGATGTTACTGAACAAGATGTGCCAAAAAAGATATTCCAATTGATATTTTGGAAAAATACTGTCATATAAAAAGGGATATATTACAAAATATATCTTGTTATATTTTTGAAAAGTATAATCAATCTTTTTGGTTTTACTTGTAGACATCTCCTTACCTATCAACCAAAACTGTATTCTTTTATAATTAGATATGCTAATAGAATTCTAGTAAAAAAAGGAATATATTGAATAATATATACAATTACATTAATTTAATGGAATAATATGAAATCGATATATGGTTTCTATGTATCAATTCGGATTAAATTTTGTATTTATCCAAGCAGTCGTGATTAAGGAAATTATAATCCTGATTAATAGATGTGGGTGAAGTTCCGAGTTATCGAACGGCTCCAAATTTTCGAATTGTTTTCTTAGCATTTTAACTGGTTATTATAATTGGTATCCATGATGGATACCAATTCATAAAACGAGTTGAAATGTTAAATTGTGTACTATTTTCTTCTATGTCTGTATATGTGTAACTGTCCAATAACTCGTAAGTTACCCTAGTCCCTTTCTCCCTACTGCAAATCAATATTAACTCAATCGTTTGAAGTGAACCTCTGTATTAGGTCTAATTGAACCAATGGAAGGACATGGACTTGCAACTGAAGAGCAAGCAGCGTAAAGACCCTATCCAACATTTTCAGAATTTTCCTTAGTTATATCGAGAAGAGGATCTATGTATCACTAAAAGGCTGTACACACGTAGGTTTTTTTTAAGTCTTTCCACCAGACTTTTTGCTAAGCTCCTCCTACTTTTTACACGAGAATATAAAAAAAAACGATATAATTATTGGTATCATTGATACCTGCAGGTATCATGGATATCAACTTAAATAGATAATAATTATCTCGTTTTTTCTTATATTCTCGTGGGAAAAGTAGGAGGAGCTTAGCTAAAAGTCTGGTGGAAAGACTTAAAAAACCCTACGTGTGTACGGTCCTTTAGACCTTTTACTCACAAACTTCTATATGAGAGTACAATATAATGTACCTTTAAATTCGTATTTAACTATGGTAAAAATGATTAGGATCTCAATATACTTCCCTAAAGAATGAAACAATGAAAAACAACTATTTATTCCATAAAAGATCTTTATGACATTAGTGATATTTTTGTTCGACTTTGAATTACCATTTTTCATCTTATTCGTCTTTTCATGAGATATTCATACTAACCCTCGCCTCAATCTGAATCCAGGGTGTTGGACGAATCTTCATTCCTTGCACTCGACTAAGTTATTCACTAGTAGAGGGATATATGGGAACTATGAATAATTAAAGCGTAACACTAATCTATATTCTAATTTTTATAGCGTTAAAGAAAATTAGGTCTCCCTTAAACCTCCATTTTTCACATCTGTTTTTATTTTTCTCTACAAGTCTGAGTACCTACTTGCAATTCTACTCTAAGTAATCATAGCCCGGAAATTAACTAAATGACTAACTGGCAACTGATGATTGATAGCAAAGAAGCCGTCAGCGAAATTAGTTCTTAGATTAGGATAACTAGTGTACGCGTGCCGTGAAAACAACGGTATTTTTAATATAGGTATTTGAAGTTTGGTTCTATAATAGAAATTGTATTTAAATAATATCATATCAAAATAAAGAGTTTCCCCAAATCAGGTGCTAGATGCACGGGGAAATCTGAGACTAATTTCCTTCTCTGTACTTTAAGAAGAAAAAGAATACATGTAATTTCCTCTCAGAAATTAGGATAGTTTGACTCAATCCTTCTACACCCAGAGTGTCATTTTGAAATGATTTATAAAACACACAAGTTAATTGTGAGTAGGGTTGTGACAATGTGCTTTTAAAATCATAGATCCTGAGAATGTCATAGACGAGATGAAATGAAATAGTTTATATTTATTCACCATTGATGGTATGTTCTAACTATATATAATATTCTTATAACTAGGGTTGTGATAATATGCTTTTAAAATCATAGATCTTAAGAATATCACAGATGAAATGGAATCGAATACTATATATACCGCTGGTGTAAGACGATTCAATACTCTTTAAAATTCTATCTGTGTTTAATATTTTCAGGCTCTATTATTTCAAAAGCATATTGTCAAAACCCTTATTATAAAGTCTTTCTATTGACTATATCTCGCACTATTTTCTGAATATTCTGTAATTTTTCTGGTCTTAAATTGTAAGAAAAGTACTACCAAAGAAAAGTGTTTCCGCATGATACTAATTTCTCAAATAACACTTTTCTAATTTGTCATCGTGTACCCAGACCAATATAAAATATCTACAAGCTTTATAATTAGTAAAAGTTTATCTTTGGAGATCTGAAATTAGTAAACTATTAAACGATAAATTCGAATACACTTTTCTTTGACTGTATATACAATAAGTATATTCATATAAAATAATTAATTTCAATTATGAACACAGTTTCCTTGAATATACATACAAATTTATTCAATGGCTTAATACAGAGTCGATGCATACAATTCCTCAGTGTAGAATTATCCCTGTATATGCCGATAGATAACCCCCCCCCCTGCTATAGACTTATGGAGGGAGTCTAAATCCCCGAATGCTCCTCCTTGCTCCTCACACCATAAAATCTCCTTCGACAGCTGGAAAGGAGGGAAAAAGCCTTTTGTTTTGGAGGGAAATGAAGCGTAATGTGGAGATAAAATGCATATGGAGGCTTTAGGTATAGAAGACATATTACTGTGCCTTTTATTTACATTTATTATGAACTTTTAGATAGTAATTCAAATGGTATATGGTTACTTTATAGTAAGTAAGCTCTTTACTTAAAAGTAATAAAAAATTAATTTTTTGAAAATTATTATTTATTTCAATAAATCTTATAGGGTAAGTTCTCAATTATCGTTCAGTTCCCCATTTTCGGACACGTAAGAAAAAACGATAATTATTATTATATCGTTTTTTCTTACGTGTCCGAAATGGGGAAATGACCGATAATTAGGAACTTACCCTAGTTTTCTATTTTTAATCTCTTCATTTCATACCAATTGATTAACGCTTTTAATCCTCTGCCTCCTCTCAAGAGATTAAAGTGTCTGGGATTAATAATGTGTTAATCTTGTCCCTTTCTCACTCCATTAAACTTCGTGTTTCAAAATACT
This sequence comes from Caprella mutica, assembly GCA_947561585.1. Taxonomy (NCBI): domain Eukaryota; kingdom Metazoa; phylum Arthropoda; class Malacostraca; order Amphipoda; family Caprellidae; genus Caprella; species Caprella mutica. The sequence continues at coordinate 16,801 of CANNZV010003437.1, forward strand.
TCGTCTTTCTGAGTGAAATGTTGAGAACTGAACGAAACATTGAAGTTTCAATCTGTATACATAATAGAGAACAACTCTATTTGGATTGAAATTAATTACAGAATAACACCCAATGTGGAATATTCTACTCGCATATATTGGCGGCTTGCAATCGGTGATTATAATCGATTATAAAAAGATTAACTGCCTACGGGAATTTAAATATGTTTTTTTTTGTGAACGTTACTATTTTATGTGTTTTGTTCCTTCAATAAAGTTGTATCATTGTATCAAACAAATATTGTGTTTTTCTTCAGTGCCGAAAGATGGAATCTCAGGCCCTTACCATTTTCTTTTCGTTCTTTAAATTGCAGGGGATACTGAAAAATTAGAATTTGTGGTAGATTTTATTGTGGTACGTAAAATAGTACATATTTTGTACATAAATATTGGTAATAGATTTATCATTTTCATTAAGGAATTAATAAATGATATATAATCATTCATTATATATCATTATTTACCTCTATCTCTCTCTCTTACCTATTAAATAGTACTGTTTACTCTCTCCAATCTCACCAGTGGCTTCAGCTCTGTTTACATTCTCTATCAGTTATCCTACTAATGAATTCGAAAGCATGTCCCTACAATTCGAATGTTTCGTGACAATGTGAATCCACAGATGGATATTAAATGGAGGAAATTCGAATTGAATCCCAGTCATCAAATAGCAAGATTGGATAAAATTCTTTAGATACTGTAAAGTGATATAATCATGTAAGTTAAATTTATAAAAATAGTCATCCAACTTAAAGAATATGGATACCATGTTTTAGATAATTGATAAGTTATATATAGTTTTATAGGTACAGGTGAGTAATAAATGTTTAAACTGAGAAATGATTAATTTGGAGATATGTAAGAATAAGAGGTGGCCTTACTTAATCTTCTATGTCCCCACCATATCTTACTTCCTAGCTATATGAAATATCAATATTGAAAAATTTCATAAACACATCTGGAAAATCTTGATATATGCAAAATATAAAACTTGTTTCATTGTATACATGTAATGATGACCAATTCGATTAAAATTAAGTTAATCAAAAAAAATTCAATCTAGAATTGTTTTTATTGGAGAAATATTATCTTTAATAAAAAATTATAGAATTAAATATTTAAAATTCATTATCAATCGTCTCACTTGGGCGATACATATAATTAGTTTGATTAATAGACAACTTTCATCTTTATTTCTTCGAGTATCTTCACCAGTCGTCAGTGTCCGACGATGTACACCACTACTCTCTCTTCTCCCGCCATTTTTTTCTGTTTTCCCTACCGTATAGATCGTTACTTTAACTCCTAATAGAAATGTAACAATGCGAAGCCTATCAAATTAATAGGCTGGTGTGATAGGCTGTTATTCGATAGGCTGTTATTTTCATTCTTAAGACATATTGCGTTATTCTCATTATAATAGAAAATCATTTTGATTATATGAACTCTTATGTTTGAGATTCTTTAACTAATATAAAAATATGAGCATTTCATATATTTATCGGTTATGAATATTAGATATTTCAAGAAAAAACGTAACTTCAAAATAATTAGATTTTAATACCGTTTAACCCTAGAAAACTAGCCCTCAAAAGTTTGTTTACTAACCTAGCCGCTGGCGCGCGCGTACCAGTCCTCACTAAATCTCTTATATAATCTTAACCAATTGACATTTCGGTATTTTTTCTCCATAAAAATCTTCATTTGATATTTACACATCCATTTGTAAACGCCAAGAACTAATTTTCCATTCAAAAATAATTAATAATCAAGGATAACAAACAAATATTTCTTAGGTATTATTGTATGGGCGGGGCTTATAACTGTGTACGGAACTTAGCGAGGTGCGCAGTCACAAAGATTCAGTATGCAGCTATAAGGGTTACAGTTAACTGATTATAGTGAGACATTCACCCTTATGTGCTCAAATGGTACACGGAAAACTGCCAGGCGGAAGACTGCCAGGCGGAAAACTGCCAGGCGGAAAACTGCTGAAGCGGAAAACTGCCAGGCGGAAAGCTGCCAGTGACTTACTGGCAATTTTATGACTTTAGTCAATAATAATATTTTAATTTATGAAAATGTTGTTCGCCCAACGTTAAGCAGTTAAGGAACATTCATTTTTACTTAGTATACAAAATAAAAATAATAATTAAATGTAGACAATTTATTAGAAAAATATGTAAATATATAAATATTAAAGATATAAATGAAATATAATATAGAAACTAAAAACTAAAATCTTTCTTAGAAAAGGTTTAAAATACTAAGAGAAGAAACAAAGAAATATTAGTATTAGGGACAGAGTACAATTTCTTTGTTTACACAACGCATCTTTAAATTATCAGTTCATAACGCGCTAACTGTCTAATTTTTTTTTATAATTTGAGAATTGAACAAGCCTTCCAGCTTAATATTCGCTTGTACTCATTATAAAACAACTTCGATATATGTTTGTGAAATATTTAGAATTTGCAACACAACATCTACGATTATTAAACTGCTATTACCTACCAATAGTAACTAATTCTCTGACAATTTCATTCGATCGAATTAGATTGTACATTAATTAATGATACTTGTTACATATAAAGGAATATTGTAAAAATGAAGGAGTTGTGCAATTGACATGGAGAATAAAAATGTAAATATAATAAATATTGAACAAACATATATGTTGATTTAACATACACTTAATTTATTGTATAATTTAAGATTAATTAATTATGAGAATATCTAATTAGCTATTAATCACAAATCAGTACACAGGTTTAACCGAAAGTTATATTGCTGACATTAATATAGGAAATTAAAAACAAGGGACTATATACGTAACTTAACATGTTTTTTTAAATTTACGTGACATAGCAAATAAGTATAAAATGGTAATCGTTACTTTGGTTTATTGTGTGTTTAATAAGGTAGCTTTGTTGAAATATTATTTTCATTTGGATATTAAGTAATCCAATATCTATTTTGTTATTACTGTAAAAATGAATGTCCCCTTAATCCCTTAACGAAGGGCTGACGCCGTTTTTTTAATTAAAATGTTCTTTGAATGTGTTTATAACTAAGTAATAAAAGTAAAAAATACATAAATTCCCATTAAGTGACTGGCAGTTTTCCGCCTGGCAGTTTTCCGCATGGCAGTTTTCCGCATGGCAGTTTTCCGCATGGCAGTTTTCCGCATGGCAGTTTTCCGCATGGCAGTTTTCCGCATGGCAGTTTTCCGCGTGGCAGTTTTCCGCCTGGCAGTTTTCCGCGTGGCAGTTTTCCGCCTGGCAGTTTTCCGCATGGCAGTTTTCCGCATGGCAGTTTTCCGCCTGGCAGTTTTCCGCATGGCAGTTTTCCGCATGGCAGTTTTCCGCATGGCAGTTTTCCGCCTGGCAGTTTTCCGCATGGCAGTTTTCCGCATGGCAGTTTTCCGCATGGCAGTTTTCCGCTTCGGCAGTTTTCCGCCTGGCAGTTTTCCGGACACCACTCAAATACACTGGTGCATCTCATGCCTGGGAGGAGCTCTGATAAACTCATAATATATTTGAATAGATGCTCATAATATGAGAATCTTACCATTTACCACTTTGATTTTAGTCTAATCGTATGTAATTATGTGAAAAGTAAAAGTGAGGAAAAGACAGTTTCCAAATCGGTTTAAAAATAAATCATGAGAACTGTTCCGCCAGCGCCAGCGGCTAGGTTACTAGGGTCAATATAAATGAAAATTAATTATTCACCAGTCTTCCTAAGGCTTTCACACCTCTCCTCCTCTCTCCACACCTCTCCTCCTCTCTCCACACCTCTCCTCCTCTCTCCACACCTCTCCTCCTCTCTCCACACCTCTCCTCCTCTCTCCACACCTCTCCTCCTCTCGCCACACCTCTCCTCCTCTCTCCACACCTCTCCTCCTCTCTCCACACCTCTCCTCCTCTCTCCACACCTCTCCTCCTCTCTCCACACCTCTCCTCCTCTCTCCACACCTTTCCTCCTCTCTCCACACCTCTCCTCCTCTCGCCACACCTCTCTTCCTCTCTCCACACCTCTCCTCCTCTCTCCACACCTCTCTTCCTCTCGCCACACCTCTCCTCCTCTCTCCACACCTCTCTTCCTCTCGCCACACCTCTCCTCCTCTCGCCACACCTCTCTTCCTCTCTCCACACCTCTCCTCCTCTATCTACACCTCTCTTCCTCTATCTACACCTCTCCTCCTCTCTCCACACCTCTCCTCCTCTCTCCACACCTCTCCTCCTCTCTCCACACCTCTCCTCCTCTCTCCACACCTCTCTTCCTCTCTCCACACCTCTCCTCCTCTCGCCACACCTCTTCTCCTCTCTCCACACCTCTCCTCCTCTCTCCACACCTCTCCTCCTCTCTCCACACCTCTCCTCCTCTCTCCACACCTCTCCTCCTCTCTCCACACCTCTCCTCCTCTCTCCACACCTCTCCTCCTCTCTCCACACCTCTCCTCCTCTCTCCACACCTCTCCTCCTCTCGCCACACCTCTCCTCCTCTCGCCACACCCCTCTTCCTCTCTCCACACCTCTCCTCCTCTATCTACACCTCTCTTCCTCTATCTACACCTCTCCTCCTCTCTCCACACCTCTCCTCCTCTCTCCACACCTCTCCTCCTCTCTCCACACCTCTCCTCCTCTCTCCACACCTCTCCTCCTCTCTCCACACCTCTCTTCCTCTCTCCACACCTCTCCTCCTCTCGCCACACCTCTTCTCCTCTCTCCACACCTCTCCTCCTCTCTCCACACCTCTCCTCCTCTCTCCATACCTCTCCTCCTCTCTCCACACCTCTCTTCCTCTCTCCACACCTCTCCTCCTCTCTCCACACCTCTCCTCCTCTCTCCACACCTCTCCTCCTCTCTCCACACCTCTCTTCCTCTCTCCACACCTCTCCTCCTCTCTCCACACCTCTTCTCCTCTCTCCACACCTCTCCTCCTCTCTCCACACCTCTCCTCCTCCTCCTCTCTCCACACCTCTCCTCCACCTCTCTCCAATTCATTCACGGCAGGTGATTTATCGCTGTTTTTTCCTGTTATTTTGGCGATGTTTCCATTAATCAAGAAACTGTATTTGAAAACTCGCAGCAAAACAAAAGGGAAGATTTTTCTCCCGGGGGAATATTTCGAAACACCTTCATTGGTCCAAACTCTCACTCCTGTGGATTCGGACAGCGAAGATGCATGGGGCCAATAGATTAGAGACTGAATGATTTTTTCTCAAGCTTGGAAACCCTGTGAAATTTCAAATAAAGAAATTAGGCTATTTTAACAGGATGGATTTTTTTAAATGACTGATTTCAATCATATTAATTTGTAAACACGAATAAGTTGTATGAAGAATATTACCTGTGAATGGTCAAATCATTAATTACAGAAATTCATGTCACTTGTTTGTTCAAGTTCAATCTTGTGAGAGTATTTTTATGGATGTGAAAATCTAACTCTACAGATACTGTAAAATGGAATAGAAATGTAGGACACGTTTTTCATCTTCTAATTTTCTAGCAAAAACTAAAGAGACCAAAGTAATGAATTTTGCTGAAGAGTGGTCACACAATGCGCTTTCATTCTTGTTCGAATTCATTAGTGAATACTCCATCTACCTAATGGCTTTCGGACATTTGAACGTCAAAACACTGGACAGAATTCGGCTCAGTACTTTAACTTCGGACAGACAGACGCTATACAATAACAATAACTTATAATCCTATTGTTTGGTTTCGGAAATGAAGTTTGGAGATTTCTCCTAATCAATGATTTTATTACTATTTTGTTCTTTATTGTGATTAGTTTTATTATCCATTTTATTCAAATTCACCTTTGCCTTCTCTTTTCTCCTCAATAATTAACTTTTATTTAATAATAATTGCACATCATACACATATGTTGAATATGAGCATTATATCAAAAGTATATTTTAATATAAGCTAAATTTATTATTTCATTTCTTCTAGCGCTTTTTAAATATATTTTAATGTAAAATAAAATACGAAAACTCTAAAGAGGAAGAAGATTTGGAAAAGTTGGTAGATATATTTTTTTTAAATTACCCCACTTAAAATTTTGATATGTTTTAATACTGGAAATGTTAACGCATTAATAATGTTATTATATCTTAATGTAGAAAATGTTTACCGCATTAATATCAATCTATGATCCATCATTGAATATGTTTAACTAAATTATAATATTTAATATATACTATTACCCTCCACGGAGATGTGAAAGCAGTCCAAAGTTCCTAAATTCCAAAGATAAATAGGAATCCTATTCATAAACTTTCTGACCATCCTTGGAATATTCTATTTTATAACCGTAGAAACTGTCCTCAGTATCCATGATACGCTTCTCTGTGTCTAGGATACGGTCTATAGTATCTAGGATACGTTTCCAATCCTTGTTTCCAAAGGATTTTAAGGATCAGCAAAAAAGTCCGCCATTTTCTTTCTTGGAGATAAAAAGAGTAAATATTTTGAAGTGAAGGAAACTCGATGAATTTCGATAATATTCCTGTTTGTGATTCCCATTGATTCCGTTGCCATGGCTACCTTCATTCCAAAAGGTAATTAGCAGTTACAAAGTTCCAAAGAGAAGGTTTCTTGTCTATTCAGTATGTAGGACACGTTGAATACAAACAGTTTACTAAATAAGGTTCCGAATGCTAGAGACAAATAATTCATGGCGAAGATGTTAGAAGTTTTCGATACGGAAGATCAGGCGAAGCTTTTCCAAATCCCATCGAATATCCAACTATTGACAAATGGTGAGAAAAACACCTAAATTTTTGAATATCTTTTGTATCTGCTGTTTATGGTGTCTTTTACAAGTGTTTATGTACATTCTTGTTGAAAATATATAGAAGGATTTAGGTACAACTGCAGTGATCTGGTTTAGTGTGTTTGTTTACTGAACTAAAATGGGTCGGTTCTCATATGAAGAAATTAGGATTTATTGATGAAAAACAATTAATTTACAACATAAGAAATTACAATATTTACAAAGAGATAGTGGATCAAATCATCAAATAGAGATTAATGAATCATCAAATTAATCATCACAATTTAATAAGTTTCTGTTCTTTAAAGCTTTGATAAATTCCAAAAGTTCCAAATTGTATAATATTCCATTCTTTGGATTCTTTTCTAATTTTCATTCAAGACGCGATTCTTTCTCTCAATCTCATCAAGTGGAAGTCTGAATAGTAAGATATTACATTTTTTGATCTAACTTCGCAGAAGCTAAAAATACAAACAGTTACATTCTCTTGAAAGATTAAAAGTTCAGTTTATTTTTTATACAATATAACTTTTATATGGTCATGTTCATTCTAATATATGATATGTAACAAATACTCATTGAGAAAATTTGTATTGGGTGGTAAAATATCTTACTCTTTGGATAAGCAAAAATAATTTTTAACTTTGGTATCAGGTTGAAGTCAGTCCCAAACACATTACTCAACGTACCAATTATCACCCACTATCAATCTCTGTAATTAATAGGGTTCTTGTACATTTCTTATACTACATTACAGTTCCATTAATCACCATCAACTCCACAACAAACAACACAACTACCAACAACATAATTCATTGCCCGTTAACGGCCCATTGTGTGTCCATCCACGCCAACTTTTTACCCGCTAAAATATTGCACCGTTAAAACTTAAGCTGTTTAGCGCTAGATTGATGGGGTTAGTTACACTCATAATTTATGATACGTTAAATTTGGAGACACTTTATTTAATATGGAGTTAAACTGTCTTTAGCCTTTAATACAGCTTTAATACATTATGGAATGGAATCAAAAGGCTTCTTGACTTTTCCCATCGGAACACTCTGCTAACGTTCCATCAAAAGCTGTTTCAGATGGGGTAGCGATTCCTGACTTGTCGCTCGATTATACACCACAAATGCTCACTGATATTGAGATCCGGTGATTGAGGGGCCATTACATGTGTCCCAGCTCAGTTTCATCCTCTTCATACCAATTATTGTTAACTATATGGGCTGTGTAGATCGGAGAATTATCATTTAGGAAGGTACAATCACCTTCTGGAAACAGAGTTTGAAGTATTGGCTGAACCTGGTCACCCAAAATGTTCAGGAAATCTTTGCTGTTGATCCTAGCATCAAAGGAAAAAAAAGGATCAAGAGAACTCCACGATATGGTTCATCAAACCATCACTGAGCCTCATCTGTGCTTCATCGTTGGATGAATACAGTCTAGGATTAAAGCTTCTTTGGCCAAAGAATAAAACTGGACTAATCAGAGAATATCTCTTGCTCCCACTGATCTGGAGACCAGGTTTCGTGGTACCGGCACCACATCGTCCGCTTCTCAACGTTTCGATAAGAATGCAGAGGTTTCCTGGTGGTGTCTATTTCTTGGTATCCAGATTTATGGAGCTTACGACGAATGAATTTAGTAGAAACTGGATTACTTAGATGCTGATTTAACTCTGCACTCACATAATCGCCGTAGTTCTCTGGTTTCTCCTCAATTGCTGTTTAATGATCGATGATCACTATCAGAGAGCTTGGAAAACTGACAAGAGTTTCTCTGATTGCTGGAGATTTTTCCTTTTTTTTCAATGTGCCATCGTCCTCGATATAGCTGGTTCCGAAAAAAAAAATCCTAGCGGATTTGGTAATCGGTATTCCTGCCATTCGAGTTCCAACAAAATTTGCCTAGCTCTTTCAGGTCAGTAATGAAACTCGGATTAATAATTTATATAAAACCAATTTTATTAGATGAAGTACTAAAATGTTTAGTGTTCCAATAATTTTTGTCCAACCTCTGTTGGTGTTGAAACATATTTCACGCCTAATAAAGATGCAATATTATTCAAGTAATTTTTCGTGTGGAACAATCGAGAACCCCAGCAACAGTAAATCACTTACCCTCCAATGATATCTTTTACAGTTAGTTTCCAGCTCAAAATTATTAATCCACTGCACGAATTTTCCTTCCGGAATTCTACTGAAAAAAGCAGACATCAGAAAAACAGCGTCGCTCTGTAAGAATCTTACTAATTTAGAGTCTAGGTACAGTATATCGGGCCAGCTGTCTCTGCTTGTCAATAAAGGCATTTATATTACTCGATATTGTGCCCCTTGTGGCCAGCATTGGTAATAAGAAAACATGAAAAAAGAGATTGGGGCCAAAAAGGAGAAGTAGAAGCAATAACATCGGAAAAGTAGAGCAGTGATGCGTTTCATACCTTACGCTGTGCGGTTTCATTTTGAAAGTATGTACGACCTGTGACCCCAATGTTAGAAGTTACAGTAGAACTCCTCTATAATAAAATACTCTATAGTGAATGTAGTGTCCTGAGTAAGGAAGTAGCCTCTAAAATGAACAAATTTAGAATAATGATAGTCATTTATGGCAAATTAAATGAAAAAAATCACCATATACAGGCGACTACCTTACTCAGGACACTATGCATTCACTATACGGGATTTTTTTATAGAGGAGTTCTACTGTACTCTTCTGTTTACTGTCACAGTGCGTGACTAGAGACTGTGACGCTCAGAATAACTCTGTGTTACGGAGACAGAGTCACAAACATACACACAATGTCTGTAGTGATGAAAGCAGAGTGAGAAAAATGAAATAAAATTAGCACCTGACAGGTGAAAATTATAGCGTACCAAATAATAACTAACACTAATTAAAATATAATTCTCTAAACTTTACAGTGTTTTATTTTATTACCATACGTACACTGTTATCGTACTAGGATTAAGTGTTTTAATCTGATTAAGTGCATCGTAATCTGTGCAGGATTAAGTGACCTGTTTAATTTAAAAGAAAAGGTATACTTGCTTGCTGTTATTTGAAATAGAAGTATCAGTTTATATCTTTATTCATTCAAAATTAATCATATTAATTCTTGTTTTTGATAGCCATTTCATACACAATCGTTTATATTGTACTATATTATATTAATATCACTTTCTCCATTTTTAACCTTTTGAATTCAAAATATCACTGAAATAGTAGAAAGCAAAATTATCACAAAGTTCACAGAAAAAGTAGCGATTTAAAATGTCTATTTTTTCTCTCCCGCTCCCTGTCCGTATCAACACTGATCTTCTTAAAGGATTAACACACGAATAAAACTCAGGAGGTAGCAAGTCAAACTACCAGTGGTGAAACGGTGGGGAAAAGTTCATCATTGAACTATTGCTTAGTTTAATTTGAAGGGGAAAATAGAAGAGCAGAAGAGTAAAGGATCTATCTAACATTCTGTCAGTTTTTCTTAGTTGTATCGGCTAAAGAGTCTATCTACCACTCAGACCCATTCGGCAAATTTGCAGTCTATACCGCCTTTCATTTATTTAACCGTGATTAATTGAAGAGGCGTATACTAGGCGGTGAAAACGTGTCGTTTTATATGCTGGTATAGAATGGGCCGCAGTTACTCAGGCTTTATTGTGAATTGGTCAGGTGAAATACATTTCAGTTTGGGGGAGTGAATTATTGATAAGTGTGCTGTGTTGTCATATATTTGTAATGTAGAAATAGCAGAAGTGTCTCTGCAAACATTTCCTTGTATGTACCATGTGACACTTACTCTTGCAAAACATGTGTATAACATTTAAACTTGTTTGAAATCTTCAAATCGCATTCACAAAATCTGTCAGAGTGGATAAAAGACGTATTCCGGAATTTGCAAAGGAATGGGATAATAACTTTTTAAATGACCTGGCCTGAGGCCATCAGGTGGCAGAATCAGGATGAAAAGAATTACCAGCAATACAGACGTCCGAAACAACTGGCACAATTACAGAATTATCCAAAGGCCCTGGCATCATCAAGTCTTGCAGGACAGGCGGAAGTTTACTCCTCAACTATTGACACGCCACACATACCCATCTAGACGTCTGTGCCCTGGTCAGAAGTTCAGACCCATACCTATGTACAAAGTGCACATTTATCTCTTCTCTTACGTTCATTGCATGTACGACAGGAGCTACAAATAACATTCTTACCCTCAGACATGACAAAAAATAAAAATCCCAACAGTGGTCGGAATACAGAACGAATGCCACCAGCGCCCTTCAATCGGAGTACCTGTGAGCATCCAATGGTCAACAACCTCCTCCCTGATCAGTACTCTGGAAACACTTGCACACGTTCAGAGTCCACTAGGAAGACTAACAAGTGCTGACTCAGCTGATAATTGAACCTTCTGCAACACAATTAAAAAAGATTCACATACCAGCCGCTCTACATTAGAAAAATTAAAAACATATAAAAATCAATGTAAAAAATTATATTATTCGAATACTACATTCAATACAAGATAATATATCATAAATGTTCATTCCAGAGTTCCAATGGTTTACTTTCATTGCAGTTTATCTTGAATTCCAGTCGATTCCACAAGTTAAATTAGTGCAAACTGAACCTCTCTATTGAGTTAAACCAATCAAAACTCTGCATTAATTTAATAAGGAGAGCAGCTACTTCGGAAATAAATATCCAACACTCAAGAATTCCATTTCGATATTCAAACATTCGACTTCGACAATATTTAGGGAGACAGATGAATTCTTTAAAATTTGATGAACGGAATATTCTATTCATAATGTTATTCGATGGGACGGAATGGACGAACTTTAAGCTTCTCTCAAACTAATTCTTCTAAATGTTAAATATAATATAATCATTCAGTAGAATATAAATAAATATTCATTATCCTTTTCTAATCATTGTGTAGAACCTATTTTCCATAATTCAATTCCCACACTATATTTTGTAGTATATTCCATATAGTGACTACTTGCTTCCATCTTTCAAATCACTTGCTCTCAAATACCAAATATTGTATCACTATGAATTGATATCGAAAAGCTATAATAATGCAATATTTATCTCAATCCGATAAAGTTCAGATTGAAGACATACATTATTTGAGGACTTCAGACGCTAACATGTTTGGAACATGAAGCGAATGCGACTCTTGCCTTACTCAGTCGGAAAATTTAGGCAGATCTTCTATTATCGTCCTTTATGTTGACTATTGATATTATTTCATCGTAAAGCTCGCTGTGTTTTTGTATGATAATTTATTAGCATAGATAGATGATCTTTACATCGCAAAGTTGCAGAAGGTTATGTTATAATTGGATTTATTTGTAATATTGTTATTCTCTTACCTCAAAAATTATTCAACCAAATTGCCTCAATTTTGATAGGACAATTGGTCATTATCCATGAACCATTTAATTATATATTAGGGGTGAACAGGTCAAAGGTCAAGGTCCATTTTTAGCTCATGGATTATTAGATAGTCAAGGTCAATAATGAAGGGTGGCGAAGGTATGCGCTCTACGAGTGCCCGCTCTATTTTTATCATGAATTATAATCACAGACCAACAATTGTACTTTTTCAACTGAAATTATGAAACTATCTTTCTTGTGGTAAACTTACCCCAATATTGTTACAAAATTGTCCCAATATTGTTACAACATTGCTCTAATATTGTTACAACATTGCCCCAATATTGTTACAACATTGCCCCAATATTGTTACAACATTCCCCCAATATTGTTACAACATTGCCCCAATATTGTTATAACATTGTCCTAATATTGTTACAACATTGCCCCAATATTGTTACAACATTGTCCTAATATTGTTACAACATTGCCCCAATATTGTTACAACATTGCCCTAATATTGTTACAACATTGCCCCAATATTGTTACAACATTCCCCCAATATTGTTACAACATTGCCCCAATATTGTTACAACATTGCCCTAATATTGTTACAACATTGCCCCAATATTGTTACAACATTCCCCCAATATTGTTACAACATTGCCCCAATATTGTTACAACATTGCCCTAATATTGTTACAACATTGCCCCAATATTGTTACAACATTCCCCCAATATTGTTACAACATTGCCCCAATATTGTTACAACATTGCCCTAATATTGTTACAACATTGCCCCAATATTGTTACAACATTGCCCCAATATTGTTACAACATTGCCCTAATATTGTTACAACATTGCCCCAATATTGTTACAACATTCCCCCAATATTGTTACAACATTGCCCCAATATTGTTATAACATTGCCCCAATATTGTTACAAATTGTCCCAATATTGTTACAAATTGCCCCAATATTGTTACAACATTGCCCTAATATTGTTACAACATTGCCCCAATATTGTTACAACATTCCCCCAATATTGTTACAACATTGCCCCAATATTGTTATAACATTGCCCCAATATTGTTACAACAATGTCCCAATATCGTTACAACATTGTCCCACTTGTAACAACATTGGGACAGTTCTCTCCCTATAAACATGGCTACCTAATCATATGACAAGAATATGCAGATTAACTTTTTTCTCTATTTTCTCTGCAATATTGCACATAACGCACTGCCTCGCCAGAACTTTCTTCGATATCCTTCCGTGGCTGAAACTTCTGATGCTTATAGGAATTCTTGTCAAACTTACTAGAAGTTATCTAACTTTGAAAATGAACATAAAATGGGATAGCTTAGTAGAAAAGTGAAGCTTCTTATTTTATTATCATATATGGATAGTGATAATTTAGTGAGCATCCAAGTTTTTAAACATAAATTATATATACGGTCGTCTGAAGATTAAAATTAAATGAAAGATTAAAACAATGAAAGATTCGTCTAAAAATGAAATAAAAAATTGAAACAATGAAAGATTCGTCTAAAATAAAATCAAAGATTAAAACAATGAAATATTCGTCTAAAAATGAAATAAAAGATTAAAAAATAATGGAAAAATTCATCTAAGATGAAATAAAAGATTAAAACAATGAAAGATTTGACTAAAAATGAAATAAAAGATTAAAACAATGAAAGTTTCGTCATAAAGTGAAAATAAAAGATAAAAACAATGAAAGATTCGTTTAAAAAATATCAATAATTCCATGATTTATTTTATTAGAACTGTAATACATATAACTTGTCCAGTTTTTTTATACACCATCATCATTTTTCTCGGTACAATTATTTTCAACAGCAGTAACAAGAATAAAAAGTAAGGAATTATGGTGGGTAACCTAAGATTATATCCTACATAATCTGCTAATACCCCACCATAATAGATGAACATCCTTATCCAGTTCCAGTCTGACTTCTATTACAAGATATTTCTAAAAATATTAGGGTAGACTAATATCGCAATACTCGGACACGTACAGCACTCGGATAGTGGGCTTTAAAAACCCACTTTCCGACTACTGAGAGTGTCATAGAACTATGACGCATATTAAACATATTATCTATTCCGCTCTCACCAATATTCTTTTTATTTCATAACAGTAAACTCTTATACGATATATATACATAACTAATATTTTGGTATACAGTACGCATAATATTACCAAGTGACAAAACAGTTTCCCAATAAATTAACACTGAAGAGGACTCAGAAAGAAGAACTTCCCCGTCCCATAAATCCAATAATGTTTTTAAAAGATGGCCACCGTTATTCTTTGCCTGTTTGACCGTTTGGACACGATCGTAACCGTACGGTCAACTGCAAGCTGTACGTCACGCCTGCGGACACACGGACACTGGTGAGAGAGACTGTGTTTTTATAGCTGCCGATATTAGCAAAGATGGAGGGGGATGTTCACAAAAACCTGCCTTTGATTCTACTCTTTTGTTTAAAGTCACAATCTATTGTTTGATGGACAAGAAATTGCAGTCACAGTGAAGTACGTACAAAGTGTACCAATTGGGAGTTGTTTACAAATAGTATATTTTCACTAAATGTATATTTTACAAATGGTATTTTCAATATTCATTGGACAAATTGTTCAATTTTTTATATTATAGTATTTTTCTGTCACTTTTCCAATGTTCTTACACTTACAAGATGCTGTACATTCTGTATCTGTGATACAGCTCTACAATAGCTATTTATTTAGTTGTATCTGTGATACAGCTCTACAATAGCTATTTATTTAGTTGTATCTGTGATACAGCTCTCCAATAGCTATTTATTTAGTTGTATCTGTGATACAGCTCTACAATAGCTATTTAATTAGTTGTATCTGTGATACAGCTCTACAATAACTATTTATTTAGTTGTATCTGTGATACAGCTCTCCAATAGCTATTTATTTAGTTGTATCTGTGATACAGCTCTACAATAGCTATTTATTTAGTTGTATCTGTGATACAGCTCTACAATAGCTATTAATTTAGTTGTATCTGTGATACAGCTCTCCAATAGCTATTTATTTAGTTGTATCTGTGATACAGCTCTACAATAACTATTTATTTAGTTGTATCTGTGATACAGCTCTCCAATAGCTATTTATTTAGTTGTATCTGTGATACAGCTCTACAATAGCTATTTATTTAGTTGTATCTGTGATACAGCTCTACAATAGCTATTAATTTAGTTGTATCTGTGATACAGCTCTCCAATAGCTATTTATTTAGTTGTATCTGTGATACAGCTCTACAATAACTATTTATTTAGTTGTATCTGTGATACAGCTCTCCAATAGCTATTTATTTAGTTGTATCTGTGATACAGCTCTACAATAACTATTTATTTAGTTGTATCTGTGATACAGCTCTCCAATAGCTATTTATTTAGTTGTATCTGTGATACAGCTCTACAATAGCTATTTATTTAGTTGTATCTGTGATACAGCTCTACAATAGCTATTAATTTAGTTGTATCTGTGATACAGCTCTCCAATAGCTATTTATTTAGTTGTATCTGTGATACAGCTCTACAATAGCTATTTATTTAGTTGTATCTGTGATACAGCTCTACAATAACTATTTATTTAGTTGTATCTGTGATACAGCTCTACAATAGCTATTTATTTAGTTGTATCTGTGATACAGCTCTCCAATAGCTATTTATTTAGTTGTATCTGTGATACAGCTCTACAATAGCTATTTATTTAGTTGTATCTGTGATACAGCTCTACAATAGCTATTAATTTAGTTGTATCTGTGATACAGCTCTCCAATAGCTATTTATTTAGTTGTATCTGTGATACAGCTCTACAATAGCTATTTATTTAGTTGTATCTGTGATACAGCTCTACAATAACTGTTTATTTAGTTGTATCTGTGATACAGCTCTACAATAGCTATTTATTTAGTTGTATCTGTGATACAGCTCTACAATAACTATTTATTTAGTTGTATCTGTGATACAGCTCTCCAATAGCTATTTATTTAGTTGTATCTGTGATACAGCTCTACAATAGCTATTTATTTAGTTGTATCTGTGATACAGCTCTACAATAGCTATTAATTTAGTTGTATCTGTGATACAGCTCTCCAATAGCTATTTATTTAGTTGTATCTGTGATACAGCTCTACAATAACTATTTATTTAGTTGTATCTGTGATACAGCTCTACAATAGCTATTTATTTAGTTGTATCTGTGATACAGCTCTCCAATAGCTATTTATTTAGTTGTATCTGTGATACAGCTCTACAATAGCTATTTATTTAGTTGTATCTGTGATACAGCTCTACAATAGCTAATAATTTAGTTGTATCTGTGATACAGCTCTCCAATAGCTATTTATTTAGTTGTATCTGTGATACAGCTCTACAATAGCTATTTATTTAGTTGTATCTGTGATACAGCTCTCCAATAGCTATTTATTTAGTTGTATCTGTGATACAGCTCTACAATAGCTATTTATTTAGTTGTATCTGTGATACAGCTCTACAATAACTATTTATTTAGTTGTATCTGTGATACAGCTCTCCAATAGCTATTTATTTAGTTGTATCTGTGATACAGCTCTACAATAGCTATTTATTTAGTTGTATCTGTGATACAGCTCTACAATAGCTATTAATTTAGTTGTATCTGTGATACAGCTCTCCAATAGCTATTTATTTAGTTGTATCTGTGATACAGCTCTACAATAACTATTTATTTAGTTGTATCTGTGATACAGCTCTCCAATAGCTATTTATTTAGTTGTATCTGTGATACAGCTCTACAATAGCTATTTATTTAGTTGTATCTGTGATACAGCTCTACAATAGCTATTAATTTAGTTGTATCTGTGATACAGCTCTCCAATAGCTATTTATTTAGTTGTATCTGTGATACAGCTCTACAATAGCTATTTATTTAGTTGTATCTGTGATACAGCTCTACAATAACTATTTATTTAGTTGTATCTGTGATACAGCTCTACAATAGCTATTTATTTAGTTGTATCTGTGATACAGCTCTACAATAACTATTTATTTAGTTGTATCTGTGATACAGCTCTCCAATAGCTATTTATTTAGTTGTATCTGTGATACAGCTCTACAATAGCTATTTATTTAGTTGTATCTGTGATACAGCTCTACAATAGCTATTTATTTAGTTGTATCTGTGATACAGCTCTCCAATAGCTATTTATTTAGTTGTATCTGTGATACAGCTCTACAATAGCTATTTATTTAGTTGTATCTGTGATACAGCTCTACAATAGCTATTAATTTAGTTGTATCTGTGATACAGCTCTCCAATAGCTATTTATTTAGTTGTATCTATGATACAGCTCTACAATAGCTATTTAATTAGTTGTATCTGTGATACAGCTCTACAATAACTATTTAATTAGTTGTTTCTAAGATACCGTTCTACAATAACTATTTACTTAGTTGTTTCTAAGATACCGTTCTACAATAACTATTTAATTAGTTATTTCTAAGATACCGTTATACAATAGTTATTTCCTTAGTTGTTTCTAAGAAAACCGTTCTACTATATTTGTTTTCTTAGTTGTATCTGCGATACAGCTCGACAGTAACTATTATGCATCTGTGATACAGCTCTACAATAACTATTATGCATCTGTGATACAGCTCTACAATAACTATTATGTATCTGTGATACAGCTCTACAATAACTATTATGTATCTGTGATACAGCTCTACAATAACTATTTAAATAAGAAAAAATTTAAGTAACAGGTCTGTGCCGTTATTGTTTTTTTTTTTTTTAATGAAATAAAATATGATACTGTTACTGTCCCCCTCCTTCCACCTTGCTTTAACCCCCCTCCCCCTTTACCGCACCCCATCGAGTGGAGTGTTGACGTATGTATAGCTAAGTGTGTGTTTGTGTGCGGCCAATTGAGTGGTACACTCGAGTGTTCCCACTCCATTATTTATATTAAATGGGGGAGGGGGGGTTACTCTTCAGGCACTTTGAACAAATTCAAACATTTTATTTATTTTATTAAATAACAAAGAGTGTCATTGAGTGGTAAATAGAGCAGGCAAATAAAAGTGTTAAATTAATTCATGGCAACTCAAAGGACATTTTCAGTTGCTTCTAAAAGTCCTATTGAGAAATTAATGTTTAAATTAATAGTTTGTGTTCTATAGGGTACAAAGGACTTCATTAATTTGGCTAAAAATAATGCATTAAATGAGTGTAAATACCTAATTGTAATAAAGTACCGTAACATATTCAAATGATCATAATAAGATAATTAAAATTCTTTTGGTTTGTTGTTGAATAGTTTAAATATGGTCGTATGGCGCTAAAATTACCCTTCATTTCATGAAATATTAAGCTAATTATTATACATCGCCAGGTAAAATACCATCAGTTTCTTTTACAGTAACCACTTCATTTCTTCACGCTAAGATTACTGTCGTCATTTTCCCGTAAAATCTTAAGGTAAAATACCATCAGTTTCTTTTACAGTAACCACTTCATTTCTTCACGCTAAGATTACTGTCGTCATTTTCCCGTAAAATCTTAAGGTAAAATACCATCAGTTTCTTTTACAGTAACCACTTCATTTCTTCACGCTAAGGTTACTGTCGTCATTTTCCCGTAAAATCTTAAGGTAAAATACCATCAGTTTCTTTTACAGTAACTTCTTCATTTCTTCACGCTAAGGTTACTGTCGTCATTTTCCCGTAAAATCTTAAGGTAAAATACCATCAGTTTCTTTTACAGTAACCACTTCATTTCTTCACGCTAAGGTTACTGTCGTCATTTTCCCGTAAAATCTTAAGGTAAAATACCATCAGTTTCTTTTACAGTAACTTCTTCATTTCTTCACGCTAAGGTTACTGTCGTCATTTTCCCGTAAAATCTTAAGGTAAAATACCATCAGTTTCTTTTACAGTAACTTCTTCATTTCTTCACGCTAAGGTTACTGTCGTCATTTTCCCGTAAAATCTTAAGGTAAAATACCATCAGTTTCTTTTACAGTAACCACTTCATTTCTTCACGCTAAGGTTACTGTCGTCATTTTCCCGTAAAATATTAAGGTAAAATACCATCAGTTTCTTTTACAGTAACCACTTCATTTCTTCACGCTAAGGTTACTGTCGTCATTTTCCCGTAAGGTCTATCGGAGTCTCCGTTGCTGTCGATCGCATCCTCTAAATATCTATCGGGCAGATTCATCGACTTCAGCTGTCGATAGAACAAGCCATATTGGGTCTTGGAGACACCCAATAGAGCGACCACTAATTCGGACCTAAATAACGAACACTGGAACATCTATAATTGAATGTCAGACGTGTATCCGGTCCCGATAGGTACATTATTTATTGTCTTTATTTATTTTTACTTGAGTACAGTTATGACAATATGCTTTTAAAATCATAGATCCCGAAAATATTATAGACGGAGAAAATTAATGAGTATTGAATGGTTCTAAAGCAGCGGTGTGTAATATTCGATATCATTTCATTTCGTTGCGTCTATGATATTCTCAAGATCTATGATTTTGAATACATATTGTCACAACCCTATACATGAGCAACCACAAATGTAAATAATTTATCATTTGAACAACTACAAGTAGATTCAATTTCAAATCGTATAATATCTCATCTCTTAAAAATTAAATTAGCATCAGCAAACTCTGACGAATTGTTCAAACATTTCATCCGAGTGTTCATTTGCATGTTGAGGCCTGTGTTTCAATTATAAAAACAGCAAATGTGACCAAACTCATCAGATTAAGAGACTGAAAATAAAACTAGACTGACACTGTCTGCCTTGTGAATGGAGATCTATTTAATTTTAAAAAATATTAATATTATAAAGCAGTTAATTATTATGTATTGGAAATCAATTAATCAATGAGTAAAATAGGATTAAGTGGTTTTCAATCAAATCATAATGGATTACACAGCCTACATAATATAAATAAAATAACACTAATTAAAATATAGTAGCAGGAAATTTAATTAATAAGTTATTAAATAATAATTATGTTCATATTCGCTATAGAGTATAATTCTTCTATAATTGGAATCCTCTATAGTGAATGCAGAGTCCTGGGTAAGGAAGTAGCCTCTATAGTGAACAAATTTTCTTTAGTCTACCATAAATGGCCAATAGTTTAAAATACTGATGAACGTCTTATGGCAGAATAAAGGAAATTTGTTCACTATAGAGGATAGTTCTTTACTCATTGCACTACATTCACTATACAGGTTTTCATTACAGAGGAGTTATACTGTACTAATAATATTCTATATATTTAATTCATGCTATTCTTATTAGTAGAATAATAAGTTACTTGATTATTTTAAATTCAGACTAAAACATTCAACCGTGAGTTACTATCTAGTTAATTGTGATAACTTTTAAACAAAACATTCATTTAAAATGATACTCTTTTCCTATACAGAAAAAAAAGGATAAAAAGTTCTTTGACGTTACGTTACTCTAACTTTAGCGAAAAAGTATGCTCCTCCCCACTGTGTGTACCATCAGTAACAGAAACAAATGACTTGGTAACAGTTACTGTTTGCAGTGTACCATCACTAACAGAAATAAATGACTTGGTAACAGTTACTGTTTGCAGTGTACCATCACTAACAGAAATAAATGACTTGGTAACAGTTACTGTTTGCAGTGTACCATCACTAACAGAAATAAATGACTTGGTAACAGTTACTGTTTGCAGTGTACCATCACTAACAGAAATAAATGACTTGGTAACAGTTACTGTTTGCAGTGTACCATCACTAACAGAAATAAATGACTTGGTAACAGTTACTGTTTGCAGTGTACCATCACTAACAGAAACAAATGACTTGGTAACAGTTACTGTTTGCAGTGTACCATCACTAACAGAAATAAATAACTTGGTAACAGTTACTGTTTGCAGTGTACCATCACTAACAGAAATAAATGACTTGGTAACAGTTACTGTTTGCAGTGTACCATCACTAACAGAAATAAATGACTTGGTAACAGTTACTGTTTGCAGTGTACCATCACTAACAGAAACAAATGACTTGGTAACAGTTACTGTTTGCAGTGTACCATCACTAACAGAAATAAATGACTTGGTAACAGTTACTGTTTGCAGTGTACCATCACTAACAGAAACAAATGACTTGGTAACTGTTACTGTTTGCAGTGTACCATCACTAACAGAAACAAATGACTTGGTAACTGTTACTCCACACAATTAGCACTTATGTGTAACGCAACACTGAACTTTCTCTTTCTTCTAATTATTCAAAGTGATCTGAAATATTCTCACAAGTTCCAGGTTATTTTTCCTCTCGTTGAACAGAGAAACTTCTGCAGTAGAATTTTTATCGTAGGTGTTGATTAGGAAGAACAGTGGGACGATAACAATTGTGAAATACACTACCTATATACTACCGAAAATATGGTTGAAATACACCACTGATAACAATTTTAAAATATAGTAAACAGCGCATAAGGTTTTTTGAGATATTGACTAAATTTCTATCGATACAGTAATGTTTTCACACATAACGTTTTTAAAGATAATTCTTCTTTGATTGGTCGGCAAGGAGGAGGAGCCAACTGGAGGCGTAGCACTAAACCGTTACTGCTCCTCCCTCTCTTTGCTCCACATCCTTGCATATATTTAGCTAGGAGTTGTGTGATATTACATTTAAAATAATAAGAACTTGAAATTGTCAACTTAGATGGTTGTAATGTAGTTTGCTGTATTCGCTAGTTTATCGTTGAACAATCCGCACTTTATGATTGTTTAATGACCTAGCAAGGGGGTTTGGGGGTGACACGCCCCTTATACTTATTGGTCAATCTCCATGTAACCAATCAATGAGTTACTAACCTTAAAAATATTATCCTTATAAACATATTCGCAAGGAACAATATTTTTAAAACTAAATTCTTAGTGGTAGTAACCTCTTAATTTCTCCCCATCTTCCTCTTAATCCCACTCTCTACTCATCAATAGAATTCCCATCTCCCTCTCAATCCCACTCTCTACTCATCAATAGAATTCCCATCTCCCTCTCAATCCCACTCTCTACTCATCAATAGAATTCCCATCTCCCTCTCAATCCCACTCTCTCCCCATCAATAGAATTCCCATCTTCCTCCTAATCCCACTCTGTTACATCACCTGAGATCGACTAGAACAGGTAATACAGAGGTACAAGACTTGAAGGGAGTAATTTCAGTATTGGTTTACTTGTATTTCCAAAAGAAATGTGTTTATGATATATAGGGTGAATGTTAAAATTTGCTAACAATTATTATTCTAAAATTAATTTATCACCGGTTTGAATTTGTAATCGATTCTTGAGTGAAGCAAACAGTGTAACAATTTCCGTTCTATGGCTAATAAAGTTCAAATTTGTTCTCCATTCCCCGGTATGACAAAGTATAATATTTTGCCTCGCTTCCCCTTCTCTAACGACGTTCTTGTGAATTATTGCTTCCAATTTTAGGCGACTTCACTTCGCGAAATTTTAAATTCACCAACACGAACAACTTTTCCGATCGATGACTTGAACTTTTAGGGAAACAAGCCATGATGTTGTGAATTAGTATTTCTCAGGAAATATACATTAGTATATTTACTTCGCTACCAGATTGGGGTTTTTCTTCTAATGTTATGTAACTAAACGTTAATTTTAAATTAATTTATTTACAGTTCATTTACAGAATTAAAGTTAGTTTGCTTTAATACACTTGATGGTGGTGGGTGACTTTGTTCATGGATCCACTTTCCTTCTGACTGCTTCTTCCAGTCCCTTGTAATTCATTTCCTTTTAACATCAGCGATATGTCCTTTGCTTCCGAAGCTGAATTTAAACCATCACTTAATTAAATAGATTCTCAAAACTTATAACAAACTTGCATTACCCTTTTTAACTAACATGTCGATTTAAAGTAAGTGACCCTTGTTCAAATATCCCCAACTCGTTGATGTCCTGTTTGATTAAAACCTCAGTTTACTGTACACTCTGTTTGATAATTAGGTACTTTCACAGGTCCCTTTCAGCCAACTGGTCCCATTGTATAAATAATGTTAGGAAGGTAATTGGTTTACTTATCACTAGATGGTTAACTGCTACCATTCTTGTGATCACATTTAGTCCCTTAAACTGGGTATTAAAATTAGTTTAATTAGCGGTTATAGGTTTTAAATGTTTATTTTAAACATCCTGGCTTTTGTTAAAATAAAATGTAATTGTAAAAACCATGTTACAAATCCTTCCTAGTCACTACCTATTAAAAATTGTATATTTTTGTAACTTATTAGCGGTTATTGTCTCTAAAGGGCCGTACACACGTAGGGTTTATTAAGTCTTTTTTCTTATATTCTCGTGGAAAAAGTAGGAGGAGCTTAGCAAAAAGTCTGGTGTTAAGACTTAAAAAGCCCTACGTGTGTACGGCCCTTTATCGGATATAGATTACTAACCCTTATAATGTGTTCTGTGTTTAAAAACCAATAACAGAAGTTAATATTTTTTTTTCCTTTTCAGATATTTTGTGGCTATCTTCCATCTCAAGTGAGTCTATTGCTTCAAATGATAAGATTATAATCTCTAATCTCTCCAAATAAACTCCAATTGAATTTACAGTTAGAAATTTACTACACCTGGTTTGGGGTGTGGATTGTACATAATTTAAAACTTGGGACTGTGCTGATTGTTCAGGTGATCCGGAAAAAATTAATAAATTGTGGCCATGGCTACGGGTCACACTAATATCAATAATTTAAAAAATGTAGTTCTGAATTTTGTGAGTAAAATGTAAATGTAAACAATCTCACCATTGAAGTTTTTTAGATTCAATTCGAAATGCAGGATATCTCTAATTCATATATATTCATTATACTGATAATCGTATACCTCTAATATTTTTTTAAATTTATATTTCACACTTTTACAAAATTTCAATTAAAACATGCTTATCAGTTACTAAAAAAATTACAGTCTTGTTTCCTGAAAGAATTAAGATCATGTAGAACTTAAAGATAACCAAAATTAAATATTTCATCATAAAGTTCTAGATTGTAAATTAATACAGTAAAAAATATAAATACCCACGATTCTTATTTTGAAGAAGACGATTATTCAACGACATATTATTAAATCAATATTATTAAAAGATTTTCTTAATTCGAATTTATGGGCAATTTAGTCTAAAGTTCAAACAAGATTTATTTACTTTAGTAATTAAATTCTGCTCTAAAATACTACTGATTAAATTGTAAAAATAGAATTTGAAATGATTTTGAAATAATAATAGAAATATCAGATTTTTTATATGTTGTATTCATTTGTTAATTTTTTTATTATGTTATAGAGTCTAGGTAAACAACAATATGATTATTGTTATGTAATTATTTATCTTATGGAATAAAGAAATGTTTGTCTAATATACTTCAGTTATTCAAAAAAAAAATTTACAAGAATATAATTAAAAATTTAAATTTAAAAGAAAATTTTTAAAAATTGAAATTAAAAAAAAAATTGAAATTTTAAAGAAAATTATTAAAAAATTTAAATAATCTACAATAAATATGGGTATACTTCAACTACAAAAAATGAAATAATGCTTTCAAACACTTCAAAATCATAAAACTATCACCAATATTTGATATTAGACTATCTAGCTCGCTATTTTTAATATTATTCAATAATTTTATCAATGATGAGGCCCTTTGTCTTGTCATTATAAAAGGCGTTGCTCATCGGCCAATTCCACAAATTCATGGAATTATTCAAAATTTATAGATTCCCCATTTTCTTTGATGGGCCAAATGTTCGGCATTTCGACCGACGGTTGGAATATTTTCGGTCTGAAATTCGGACGAAAACCGTAGGAATGCCTAAATAAATTTTCGAAACATTTTTGGCATTTCGATCAGAAAATAGTTGCATTATACGTAGCAGGTAATTGATGTTTATAGAAAAAAATTAGTAAAATGAAATATAGAAGATATTCACAAGAATTAATCTTATCGGACTATCAATTTTCAATATTAAATAGACTTCCAATTAAAGAATATAAAGCGAAAAAATTACCAAAATATAGTCATACATTCTTCCCTTGTATTGATGTTCCTACTAGAAATCCAGGACTCCCTATCCCTCACAGTAATTTTTCATCAAACCCACCCACAAAAATCAACTACTTCCTCCTGTTTCACCCCCCCCCCCATTCCACTACCCCCACCACCCCCTGTTCCGCCACCCCCCGATTCCACCTTTTCCACATCGCGTGCTCTCTCTACTTTTTTTTCACGGCAGTGAGTCTGAGAATTATTTATCTGGAGTTACCTGAGCAGATTTGGAAGACTTGGCAACTCTTCCAGAAAACAGAACTGATATGCTCAAAGTAATGGTTAGAATTACGTGCATTCGATGAGTTGAATTATATACAATCGATAGTGTATGTTTGCGTTCATTCTAGGTTTACACCATATGCTTAATAACTTAAAAATTAGCAGATATTTGGTGTTTCCATCTCTCTTCATTGCCCATTTTGGTGTTTGTTCATGTATAACTAGAATTCAGAACCACATTAGCCGTTTATGAACTAAGGTGACATATAGGGTAAATTACGATTTATCGGTCAGTTTCACATCTTCGGTCATATAAGAAAAAACAATATTATATTGTCATTTTATTTTTATTTTTATTGGTATCCATGATACCTGCAGGTATCATGGATCATTTCCTACAAATATGCAGCTTGAAAAACGCCTAATCTAAGCGAACATTCAAAATGCATACGTTTATTCAGTCGTAACGTTTTTCAAGATCTATTTTCTTGAATGCGGCATGAAAAATACGCCTCTGTGGCGTAAAGGATTTTAAGGGCGTAAACGGTTTAATAGCTCTCCCCTTTCCTGCTCTTTTTGTTATTTGTGCATCTGTTTGTGGAAAGTCTCCCGCTAATCCAACTGCTCTAAAAAGCGGAAAATCCTCTAAAATCCCATGCGTGTTTTCGTTACTCCGGATACAGGTAAACCTCTTTTACCATCCCAGACTCAGGAAGAAAACCAAGTGCAGGAATAAGAGTTAGGAGTTGCAGAAGACACATATATGAGTTCGAGTTATTAGCAACATTTGACGAGATGTTTAAATGAGAGATTTAGAGAGAATGTAAGAATTGCATTAACGGTTTTTTATTTGATAGACAGTTTTAACGCAAAGGTAGTCTGTCTGTCTGTCACTTTATACAGTCACACTCTGTTCTTTAGTCCACTAGAAATTAACCTCAAATAATAAAGAGTCAATACGGCAATAAAGTCAAACATTTCAGGAGTATTTTGTGAGAGAATTACTCCTCATCAGAACACCTTGTGAGTATTAAACACCAGCGACATGCATGTCCATCAGTCTCCATGCATGTCCTTCAGTCTCCCTTCATAAGCGACATGCATGTCCTTCAGTCTCCCTTCATAAGCGACATGCATGTCCTTCAGTCTCCCTTCACAAGCGACATGCATGTCCTTCAGTCTCCCTTTTGAAGAGTCAATTAAAAGAGAAGAGGTGAAGAGAGGGGGAGGCAACTGGCACAAACTTCACGCTTCACTTCCTTCTCATGGACTCTGGAAGCGGAAAAGAGGGAGAATGTCCTAATACCGAGCAATGTACATGAGTAACTCTAATACCGAGTAACTGAGTAACTTGTTTAAAAACTGCTTTAACTTGTTTCTAAATTGTTAGAACATGTTTCAAAACTTTTTGAACATTTTCTTTAAATTCATATGTTCTATTTATGAACACAAAATTTTATTAATTAATGATTAAACCATTTGATTGCATTGCATAATTTATTCCCTACATTTCTTTCGAAAGAGTAGGACAAACAAATGCAATCTACAGCGCGTATCTCAAACTATTTTCTCGTGTTCCGTCAGAGTGTTTTTCAAGTACACTTGAGTTTAAAATCCTACAAACAAACTCACTCACGTACATGTTCATCAACCAAGTGAGATTTGAAGTCAAGGACTTGGCAATATGTGGGAGTGTTAATAAGCAAAAAAATATAATGTTTAGTAGAAATATTGTATTTCATTGTTGAAAGGTTTGGAATAGTAGATATGTGCTATTTTAGTGAATTAAAGAAATAAGTAAATTCTAAAAATTTAAACTTTTAAATTTATATAAACTAAATTAGGTTACAATCGCTGACTGTAACCTCTACGGACTAGTGTCGAATAGTTCTTAGCATGTCTACGGACTCTGGTCGAATAGTTGTTACCGTATCTACGGACTGTGGTCGAATAGTTCTTACCGTATCTACGGACTGTGGTCGAATAGTTCTTACCGTATCTACGGACTGTGGTCGAATAGTTCTTACCGTATATACTGACTGTGGTCGAATAGTTCTTACCGTATCTATGGACTGTGGTCGAATAGTTCTTACCGTATCTACGGACTGTGGTTGAATAGTTCTTACCGTATCTACGGACTGTGGTCGAATAGTTCTTACCGTATCTACGGACTGTGGTCGAATAGTTCTTACCGTATCTACGGACTGTGGTCGAATAGTTCTCACTCTAGTCCGTTTCTCACCTCAGTTCGTTTCATTTCGCAACCCTCAGAGTATACAAGGTCAGTGTACTGACAGACTTGGTGAGGGGAGAGTGTGAGGTGTGGAGAGGGGAGAGATGAGAGGGGCAGGTTTAGAGAGGAAGTCTCAGTGATAGTTAGTAGTTGTTGAACATTAAAACGTGATTTTAATAAGTGTATTTATGTGAGAAAAGTATATTGCTTTAAAAGTGCCTATTTAATAAAATTTTAGGTGAGATTAAATAATAATTGAAAAATGTGTTTTTTTTTGTCGGAAAAAAGGTGATGTTTAGTACAAAAAAAAAGTGCATATTGGTGAAATAATTAGGTATTATTTGGAAATATTAATTTGGTTATAAATTAAATGTCATTCCAACATAGAAGTTATACCTATGAAGTGTTAAAATGTTCACATTGGATAAATTAGTTTACCTGTCTATTATTCAAGGTAAGAGACTTATTTTAATTATCAGTAGTGCAAACACCATTAGTATTATTTAGCTTTGTTAGTGTCGGTGGTGATGTTCACTAAAGTGTTCATTAGACATTGTGAACAAAGGAACACTCTGCCACAACTGTTATTGCAAACAATTACACTATTTGCTATTGGTTAACCATAACAATGTGAGCACAAGACACATAACAATATTTGCTAGTGATTAAGAAGGGTCCACTGTAACATTTTCTATGTTTTCAGTTAATTGTCTAAATTTTCGTTGTTTACAAATAAAAAGTAATGACTTACTAGTGTACCTGCCTGTTAAGAATAACTATTTAAATATGGAATTATATCCAAGTATAGCATTCTCAATTTTAAGTATATAATATTTATATTTTTTTATATTTTGTAAAATTCATTTTTTACAAATAAAAAGTAATGACTTACTAGAGTACCTGCCCGTTAAGAATAAGTTGATCTAAATATGGAATTATAAGCTAGTAAAGCATTCTCAATTTTTAAATTAAGGTAAGTTACGTAATTCTGATAGTTTTAAATTGTCGTACATTTATTAATTATAAATAATATACTGACAGTTTGGTAGAACGTGTCACAGTGGGTGTTTACTTTAATCGTTACAACAAGAGATAATTTATAGCTGTATAATAGCTAACGGAAATATCATCTCTAACCAAATGTCCTAATCAAGTAAATATAGTGTAAGTTACGAATTATCGGTCAGTACTACATCTTCGGTCATGCAAGAAAAAACAATATATGAATTATTAGATAGCACTGTGTAATGATAATAATTCGTATACAGTTTTTACTTATTATATGTCCGAAGATGTAGTACTGACCGATAATTCGTAACTTACCCTATAAATAGAATAAAAGTAAAATAGAATTTATATTATCTTGTTCATATAAGATCGACAATGTGAAACCATCCGATAACTCGTAACTTACCCTAATTTATATTTCATTTCAAGAACGTATTTCAAGTACAACTTCACCTCTACATTTTGTTCTCCATCTCCCCCATCTCAGCCTGATGTGTAACAGTAGACTCATTATTTTTCTAAATGATCAAATTACATCAGGTTTGGAAGTTCTCCTTCAGCCCCTTTTTTTAATCCTAAGATATCAAATTTAACAAAAACTTGAGTTTGTATTGATAAATTAAATTAACTCAAGATATTGTGTTATAATAATGTGACGATATGCTTTTAAAATCATAGATCTTAAGAATATCACAGACGAAATGAAATGGTATCGAATACTATATACCGCTGGTGTAGAACCATTCAATACTCTTTAATTCTCTCCGTATATGATATTTAAACATATTGTCACAACCCTAGCAATACAACAGTTTTCGGATAGTGGGTGTTAACGTTTCTCATGATTAGGGTTGTGACAATATGCTTTATAAATCATAGATCCTGAAAATATTATAGACTTAAGATAATTTAATAGTATTGAATGGTTCTACACCAGCGGTATATAGTATTCGATACCATTTCATTTCGTCTGTGATATTCTTAAGATCTATGATTTAAAAAGCATATTGTCACAACCCTACTAATGATAGGTCAATGAGGAATTTGAAAATGTCACATTGGTCCACGATACCTAGTTACCGAGTACTGCAGGTGTCCGGTATTTGAGTAGTTACCCTAACTTGATTTGTTCAGCCTCTTCAAAATTAATTTATTTTCGTTGTCAGATTCGGAGTGGGAGATAATGCAATAAAATGGAAATTATTTGATATATCAATCATAGTTTTAATTTATCGCAATAATAATTGTTAAACTCTACTATCAGATTATTATAGCTATTGGGTTATCTTTTGGATTAAAATAGAATAATAAGTATAGTAAGATTTATAATTTGGTGTATGATTGTCGTTTTTCACTTTTTACCATGTTTATCATTTTTACCATGTTTATCATTTTTACCATGTTTATCATTTTTATCATGTTTATCATTTTTACCATGTTTATCATTTTTACCATGTTTATCATTTTTACCATGTTTATCATTTTTACCATGTTTATCATTTTTACCATGTTTATCATTTTTACCATGTTTATCATTTTAACCATGTTTATCATTTTTACCATGTTTATCATTTTTACCATGTTTATCATTTTTTACGCAACTTGGATAGCGCTAGGGTTATGCTCTTCAACTACGAGGTCTTAGATTTTGTGTTAGGTAGACTCTTTGGCTTCATTTACTATCACCTCTTCATTTTCCTCTTATTCGCTTGTGTCCCTTTACGTCACATTCCTTGGTAAGTGACAGCATTCAAGGAGTAGCTTTTCTGCATCCATGAGCAATGTCAACGACTGGTGGTAGGTGACTTTGTTCATGGAGTTACTTTCCTTTCTGACTTCTTCTTACAGTCCATTGTATTTAATGTCATGCCTTAAATTTAACAATCATGTCCATCCAAAACTACACCCTCCGCCCCTCCTCCAATTAATTTAATTGTTAATTATTACCAATGCATCCCAGATGAAAAGTTATGATGGTACAACCGAAAATAAAAATGATTCTCTATCACCCCACCAAAATTTCTTCCTGAGTTACATCCTAGGCAATCTAGCAGTCTGTTCCGCACCATGTCAAACCCTTAGATGAACATGTAGTGTAACTCCATACTGGATAACACTCTTGTTACCTGTCAATACAGAGAGTAACGTGACACCTGACATCTTCTTTGACCTGTACAGACATACCTACTTACACCTTGTAAGTATTACGTGCTTTTTGTGTAGCATTAAGTACATGCATTGTTTATAGCATTAAATACATGCATTGTATATACCATTAAATACATGCATTGTATATACCATTAAATACATGCATTGTATATACCATTAAATACATGCATTGTCTATACCATTAAATACATGCATTGTATATACCATTAAATACATGCATTGTATATACCATTAAATACATGCATTGTATATACCATTAAATACATGCATTGTATATACCATTAAATACATGCATTGTCTATACCATTAAATACATGCATTGTATATACCATTAAATACATGCATTGTATATACCATTAAATACATGCATTGTATATACCATTAAATACATGCATTGTATATACCATTAAATACATGCATTGTATATACCATTAAATACATGCATTGTATATACCATTAAATACATGCATTGTATATACCATTAAATACATGCATTGTATATACCATTAAATACATGCATTGTATATACCATTAAATACATGCATTGTATATACCATTAAATACATGCATTGTATATACCATTAAATACATGCATTGTATATACCATTAAATACATGCATTGTATATACCATTAAATACATGCATTGTATATACCATTAAATACATGTATTGTATATACCATTAAATACATGCATTGTATATACCATTAAATACATGCATTGTATATACCATTAAATACATGCATTGTATATACCATTAATAACTCGATTTTTCCTACAACTGTTCTATTTCACTTAACAGTAACTAGGGTTTGTTCCGAATTATAGAAAGGTTCCATATTTTCGATAATTAAAAAATATATATAATAATCTATGTTTGAATTAGTCCTAATATTAAATTCAAATTATTTATGAATGTAAGATTTGGGGTCACGTTTTATTTGTTTTGGGTCCACTATAATTTTTCTACACGAAAAAAAAATCTAAAAAGTGCATACAATGAAATTTTACGTATTCGTTCACTAAAATTAATTTCCATTGAATTTAATACTTTCTAAATACAGTAATTCCAAATAAAGGAAATGAAGTTAAACTGAATCCCCTTTAGAAAAATGGAAATCTTTCAACTGAAGCCAATTTAAAGTTCATTGTGGTCGAAATCAGATGTCCAAATTGAATGATTTAGAATATCTTTTCATTCCAAACTCCATCAGTGAGCATTTCGAACAGTTACGAACTTTCCCTGCGTTCTGAACTTTCTCCGATCTTGTAATTATTCAAAGTGATCTCCACAGAAATATTCCAAGTTACAGGAGAGTTCTCTCCCATTCGGAAACTTATGAAAGATTTACTTTGTTTCAAAATGATTAAAGGTTAGGTCTAATTTATTACCTATTACCATTATTATATATAAGTCTATTATCATTATTAAATATCAGTCTATTACCATTATTATTCTTATTTAGTGCATAATTAAAATGAAAGTAGAGAAAGAACGTCTGTTCGAATCATTAGAACGTCTGTTCGAATAATTAGAGCGTCTGTTCGAATCATTAGAACGTCTGTTCGAATCATTAGAACGTCTGTTCGAATCATCAGAACGTCTGTTCGAATCATCGGAACGTCTGTTCGAATCATTAGAACGTTTGTTCGAATCATTAGAACGTTTGTTCGAATCATTAGAACGTTTGTTCGAATCATTAGAACGTTTGTTCGAATCATTAGAACGTTTGTTCGAATCATTAGAACGTTTGTTCGAATCATTAGAACGTTTGTTCGAATCATTAGAACGTTTGTTCGAATCATTAGAACGTTTGTTCGAATCATTAGAACGTTTGTTCGAATCATTAGAACGTTTGTTCGATTTAATAGAACGTCTGTTCGAATCATTAGAACGTCTGTTCGAATCATTAGAACGTCTGTTCGAATCAATAGAACGTCTGTTCGAATCATTAGAACGTCTGTTCGAATCATTAGAACGTCTGTTCGAATCATTAGAACGTCTATTCAAATCATCAGAACGTCCGTTCGAATCATTAGAACGTCTGTTCGAATCAAAACGTCTGTTCGAGTTATTAGAACGTCTGTTCGAATCATTAGAACGTCTATTTAAATCATCAGAACGTCCGTTCGAATCATTAGAACGTCTGTTCGAATCATAACGTCTGTTCGAGTTATTAGAACGTCTGTTCGAATCATTAGAACGTCTGTTCGATTTAATAGAACGTCTGTTCGAATCATTAGAACGTCTGTTCGAATCATTAGAACGTCTGTTCGAATCATTAGAACGTCTGTTCGAATCAATAGAACGTCTGTTCGAATCATTAGAACGTCTGTTCGAATCATTAGAACGTCTGTTCGAATCATTAGAACGTTTGTTCGAATCATTAGAACGTTTGTTCGAATCATTAGAACGTTTGTTCGAATCATTAGAACGTTTGTTCGAATCATTAGAACGTTTGTTCGAATCATTAGAACGTTTGTTCGATTTTAAAGAACGTCTGTTCGAATCATTAGAACGTTTGTTCGAATCATAACGTCTGTTCGAGTTATTAGAACGTCTGTTCGAATCATTAGAACGTCTGTTCGATTTAATAGAACGTCTGTTCGAATCATTAGAACGTCTGTTCGAATCATTAGAACGTCTGTTCGAATCATAACGTCTGTTCGAGTTATTAGAACGTCTGTTCGAATCATTAGAACGTCTGTTCGATTTAATAGAACGTCTGTTCGAATCATTAGAACGTTTGTTCGAATCATTAGAACGTTTGTTCGAATCATTAGACCGTTTGTTCGAATCATTAGAACGTTTGTTCGAATCATTAGAACGTTTGTTCGATTTAATAGAACGTCTGTTCGAATCATTAGAACGTCTGTTCGAATCATTAGAACGTCTGTTCGAATCATTAGAACGTCTGTTCGAATCAATAGAACGTCTGTTCGAATCATTAGAACGTCTGTTCGAATCATTAGAACGTCTGTTCGAATCATTAGAACGTCTATTCAAATCATCAGAACGTCCGTTCGAATCATTAGAACGTCTGTTCGAATCAAAACGTCTGTTCGAGTTATTAGAACGTCTGTTCGAATCATTAGAACGTCTATTCAAATCATCAGAACGTCCGTTCGAATCATTAGAACGTCTGTTCGAATCATAACGTCTGTTCGAGTTATTAGAACGTCTGTTCGAATCATTAGAACGTCTGTTCGATTTAATAGAACGTCTGTTCGAATCATTAGAACGTCTGTTCGAATCATTAGAACGTCTGTTCGAATCATTAGAACGTCTGTTCGAATCAATAGAACGTCTGTTCGAATCATTAGAACGTCTGTTCGAATCATTAGAACGTCTGTTCGAATCATTAGAACGTCTATTCAAATCATCAGAACGTCCGTTCGAATCATTAGAACGTCTGTTCGAATCAAAACGTCTGTTCGAGTTATTAGAACATCTGTTCGAATCATTAGAACGTCTATTTAAATCATCAGAACGTCCGTTCGAATCATTAGAACGTCTGTTCGAATCATAACGTCTGTTCGAGTTATTAGAACGTCTGTTCGAATCATTAGAACGTCTGTTCGATTTAATAGAACGTCTGTTCGAATCATTAGAACGTCTGTTCGAATAATTAGAACGTCTGTTCGAATCATTAGAACTTCAGTTGCCGAATTTCTCACTCGTAATTATCTGCAAGACTTTGTCTTCAAACGTCACAAAATATTCTAAAAGTTTTCTCAGCAAAATGAGGTGTGAATTTGACAGTTCAATTCCAGTTCATTGTTTCAACAGTTACGCTATGGTTATCTCAATAAACTGTAGAATATATAGAGTATTCCTTCTCTTTACTATTCAAACATTCAATGTAAAGACTGTTCTTTTCCCTCTAATGGTAAATAAATGTAGTTAATATTTTCACAATCCTTTCCTTCCACCAAAACTGCAGCAAATTATCCTGTGGATACACATGATAGCATGAAGTTATACTGTATATCCATGTCATTTCTGTGTTTTCTTAGAACCATAAACATTTTAATGCTGCATGAGATTGCCTCAGTATCAGGCCCTTGTTTTTATCTTTTCTCAGCTGAAATTGATGATAGTGTTGGTAATTTATCGACAGTGTCAGGACTTGACGTGAGAAAAGAGATATGGCTCTGCTATTTGGTAGGACCTGGAGACTGAGAAGGAGCAAGTATCGTGGATACCAATTGGGAAGGAACAGGTATCATTGATACCAAGTGGAAAGGAGCAGGTATCAGGGATACCAAGTGGAAAGGAGCAGGTATCAGGGATACCAAGTGAAAAGGAGCAGGTGTCATGGATATCAAGTGAAAAGGAGCAGGTGTCATGGATACTATTTGAAAAATAGCTGGTATCATGGATACCAATGGAAAGGAGCAAGTATCATGGATACCAAGTGGAAAGGAGTAGGTATCATTGATACCAAGTGGAAAGGAGCAAGTATCAGGGATACCAAGTGGAAAAGAGCAGGTATCAGGGATACCAAGTGAAAAGGAGCAGGTGTCATGGATACTATTTGAAAAATAGCTGGTATCATGGATACCAATGGAAAGGAGCAAGTATCATGGATACCAAGTGGAAAGGAGTAGGTATCATTGATACCAAGTGGAAAGGAGCAGGTATCAGGGATACCAAGTGGAAAAGAGCAGGTATCAGGGATACCAAGTGAAAAGGAGCAGGTGTCATGGATACTATTTGAAAAATAGCTGGTATCATGGATACCAATGGAAAGGAGCAAGTATTATGGATACCAATTGGAAAGGAGCAGGTATCGTGGATACCAATTATAATATAAGTTAAATAACAATAATATTCTATAACTTTTAACATATCGAAAATGTGAAAACGTCCGATAATTTGCAACTTAACCTATACATATACAGGGTGGGGCGTAAGTTTGGAAGCAATTTTTCAAACATTAATATAATTCTTAAAAATAAGTTCCTAAGTAGGTGATAGGGTTTGAACTATAGTAGAGACACTACATTATGACGTTGCAGTATTATTTTTTACAAAAATTTAGTCAATTCAAAAATGTCAGACAAAAGAGAAGCCATTATTGCTCTACACCGTGCCGGGAAGTCAGATTCCGTCATTTCAAAGACTCTCTCAATAGCGAGATCGACTGTTTGGAAGTGTGTGTAGCGTTTTAATGAGAGAGGAGACTTGACTGATCGTCCAAGAAGTGGTAGACCACGCTCACAACGCACCAAACAACTGATAAAATGTGCCCGAGAGAAGATCAGGAGGAACCCGAAAAGGTCAATACGATTGTTAGCCAAAACAGCTAATGTGTGTCTCAGAACAATGAGAAGAGTTGTCAAAGAAGACCTAAAGATGTCCTCTTTCACCCTCCAAAAGAGACAGACTCTGTCAGAAGCTGTAAAGAAAAAGAGATTGGAGAGAAGCAAAGCACTTCTGAGAGAATTGAAGTCTGGCACGGCTGGTGAAATTGTTTGGTCTGACGAAAAAAATTTCACAGTTGAAATGGCTCACAACCGGAGGAATGACAGAATAATTGGTAAAAGTGCAAAAGACATCCCATACAACCAAAAAACTGTCCACAGAACCATGAAACCTGCTTCAGTAATTGTCTTGGCCGCCGTTTCAGAAACATGGAGATCTCCTTTAATTTTTGTGGAACAAGGTGCCAAAATCAATGCTAAATGTTATATTGAGAATATTTTGACGCCAATGTTGGAGTCAGCTAAGGATCACTTCGGTAATGACACTCTATGGACATTTCAGCAAGACGGCGCGACTTCACATACTGCAAATGTCACTCTAAACTGGTGCCATGACCATCTTCCACGGTTTTGGTCCAAAAAAATGTGGCCTCCCTGCTCCCCAGATGTTAATCCTATGGACTTTTCGGTATGGTCCATTCTTGAATCAAAGGCCTGTGGTAAATTCCATCGCAGTGTGGATGATTTAAAGCGTTCGCTCCAGAGATCTTGGAAGGAAATTTCACAAGAACAGTTGCGTGCCGCAGTAGGAGGAGTTCGGAGGAGATTTGAGGCTGTTATTAAAAACAAGGGGGGACATTTTGAATAAATTTATGATTTTTGAATTCTCAAAACCCTTATGTAATAATACATAACTGTAAATTATTAAATATATTTTTCATTGGATTATAATATGCACTTTCATTTGCTTCCAAACTTACGCCCCACCCTGTATATTCTGATTATTAAAAAGTTTTTAAGTGTGGCAAAAAACGCATAGAGTCAACTGTTATCTGGTGTCAAACTAACAGAGGGAAATAACTTTCCCTCTGTTTCTAGAGTTGTTTGTCTGAGGGAAATGTTTGATTTGAACTCACAAAAAAGAGGGGAAGAATTTCTTTGAGGAAAATGAAGAGGCAATGGTGGTGCGTCTTTCTTGAACTCTTCGTCAAAAGATTTTCATTCCATCTTCACTGAATTGTAATATGGTTTATTCGAATGATTCAATTGTCGTGATTTTTTCTTTCGAATAAAATATACTAATTCGAAATATTCCATTCGGTAATTAGTAAAGAAAAATAGGCATACGGTAATGGGTTTATTATCCTATGTTTCTATATTTATTTTGAGCCACTGATGTATTTATAAAAAATTATAAACGTGAACTTTTCTGTAGTGAATTTTTTTTTTAAATGGTTAGTATTAAATTTGAAACCAAAAATTATTGCAAAGAAAACATTATTAAAGAAAACTAGAATTAAAACTTTGTAGGCTATGTAACTAGTTGTAAATAATACAAATGAATAGTTTCAACCAAAGCGTTCCTACCTTTTCATTATATTTTTATTCTTGCATTTATTTGTAAAATTTTTATTTTCCCCCTTCCCTCTCCCCGTCATACAAAATAGTGCAAAGCCATGTGAACGGTCACACTTGTGCCTTAGGTTTCTTCCTCCTCACCTTTGGTGAGATTGTGTCCATCCTATCGATTCCATCTCACCTCTATAGAGAATCTCTCTCACTTTATTGCTCTCTCACTTTGCAATATTGAACAGAAATATACGAGGTGGGATGTTACATGCAATACTTCGGGGAATATACAATATAATCACTTATTTTTTATCACTTCTTTTTGTAGAGTACGGTTAATACCGATATTTTCAATCCTGTAAGAAATAAAATAATTATTAAAACGAGATAGATATTATTTTCTTATAGAAGGATTTAAATCTGTAGCCATCCGATGACTCTACGAAAAAAACCCCTTTCGCTACATCATGTATAATTCTTTCTTGGATCCACCACTAGAACTGTAGTGTCCGAATGAATGGTGGAGATGCGTTATTACCTTTCACAGCCCCAGGATATTAGGCAGTGGGGGATTACCCGCCTAAATCTCCCAAAGCGGCCGTATTATTCGAGGGGAAGCACGCGTACGACGCGCTTCGAAACTAGATACTTACGCTAGCGGAGAGATGTTATATACGAGAAAAGGCGTAAAACTTTTACGCTGAAAAAGCGTGATTGGATAGACTTGAATAGTTTGAAACTGCTTCCTAATTGTAAAATTATAATCGTCACCGAGTCCCATTTGTGATTATAATCGAGGGTATAAATATCATTTAAATGGGTAGATGAAAATCTATAGATTTAAAGCACTTATAATATCTCTTATTTTATTGAACATTCTTAACCAAAAAAATCCTTGTGATAATGTTATAAATATGGTAAATGTAGTACGTTAAAGAGTTATAGTGGGTTCATGGAAGATAAAGTTTGTTATGGTAGGGTTCGCCCCTCCTAATCTTCCATGGCACACCACAGCTTTATCTCTGTCGATACCATCAATAAATACCGGTTTCTCCGATCTGGCCTATGAATCATTTTTCCATTCCGTCAATAATCAATAAACGGTACGTCTCCATTCACATCTGATATTTAGGTATCAACGGTGAAAGTTCTCAAGATTGATGGTTGTGTATCCTGGATACGGCACATCATTTGTAACGTTGTAGTGTATCGTAGATACGAGACATCATTTGTAACGTGACATCGCATAAAATTCTCCATAACAACAGAATCCTTAATGACGTTTATTGTGACGTAACGATCTGCACGCGTGTTGAAAGTAACGTAACGCTGTAGATGAACACATTAGGTAGATTCTAGTTATTTATTTTAGTGTTATTATAAGCCGATGGAATTGCAAGTTAGTTTGTTCTGGGAATTTTATGTCTTTTTATTTTAGCCATTCAATTTACTTCGATTATATAATTCTGCTGTACCTATAATAAACCACTAAGGTAAAGTGAGCGTCGTTCCAATTTAGTTTATCAGTGAAATATTCCTATGTTATTCGTACGGGGATTAAAATGAGGTTCATTAGCATCTGTCTAGCTGACGATTTACATATTCTTGGAGAATTTTAATTCGATTTTTGAATACCTCAAATATTGAACTAATTCATTGCTGTATAGTTATTTCAAATTAGTTTTGGAATAAGAAAAAATGAGTAAGGGTACCTACAGCTTCGAGTGGTTGTGTGGTGCTTTTGCTCGTCTCTTTGGAGCAAAACGCTTCACAGCCTCTCGAGAGGAACGCAGAAAACGTCTTGAATAACTCATAATATATTATTTTTAAATCTAATTTCAATAAACTTTACAACAATGAATAAGTTTAAGATA
This sequence comes from Caprella mutica, assembly GCA_947561585.1. Taxonomy (NCBI): domain Eukaryota; kingdom Metazoa; phylum Arthropoda; class Malacostraca; order Amphipoda; family Caprellidae; genus Caprella; species Caprella mutica. The sequence goes on from CANNZV010003437.1 coordinate 56,493, forward strand.
TAAGGTATTCAAATATCTAATTATAATTCTCCAAAATTAAGTATATCGAGTCACTGTAGGTACACTGAGACTCTATAGGTACTCTGACTCACACTAGGTACACTGCAGGTGCACTGAGACTCAATTGGTACACTGAAACTCTATAGGTACTCTGACTCACACTAGGTACACTGAAGGTGTACTTATTCACCCCATGTACCGTGTATAATATTCCTGTATGTGACATGTTCAGTTCTCTGTGACACGGATTATGCAAATAGTGGTTAAAGTTTTCACATTGTACGCTAGGCAAGTTTACACTCTCCTCATATCTTGAGGACGGATATCGGGAATAAACTTTGAAGTTTGATGCAAAAACTGCAAGATGGGAATCACATTTTGGACTGGAGTATATTTACGGAATATTTAGATTGTTAGGAATTTAGTGTAGATTGGAATCATATTTTGGACTGGGGTGTATTTATGGACTTTTTATATAGTTTAGAATCTGTTGAAGGGATTTTGGAATTAAATGAAGATGGGAATCATATTTTGGACTGGAGTGTAGTTATGGAATATTTAGATTGTTGGGAATTTGGTGATTTGGGAATGTAGTGTAGATGGGAATCACATTTTATAGGTATTCTGTTTTGGTGGACTCGAATTACAGTGAATTTTGTTTGATGTTTTTCAATAGAATATTACGCGAACCAAATAATGATGACAGTAATAATGAAGTGAAAGATTAACCAAATATAAATGCATGCTTATTTCAATATTAACCGAATATGGTAATCCAAATTGATATTTGTGTCATTTTATGTCATTTATGACGCCAAATTTATATCATTTTATGTCATTTAAAACACCAAATTTATATCATTTATTTTTATGTCACTTATGACGCCAAATTTATATCATTTATTTTTATGTCATTTATGACACCAAATTTATATCATTTTTATGTCATTTATGACACCAAATTCATATCATTTGTGTGTCATTTGGGATGTCATATTTAAATCCTTCTTGTGTCTTTTTTTTGTGTCCTTTTTACATCCTTTTTATGTCATTCAGTATGATGACATAAAGAATCCTTAAAATCAAAGGACTGTAACCCCTCAATCTTATGCTGCTTGCAAAATCTTCATTAAAATTCATTGGAGTGAAGAGGAAAATGAAGAGGGAAGGAGTGGAAAGAGGAAAATGAAGAGTCAAATACATCATATCGTTATCTCACTAGTGCACACTTCCCGTCACAAATACCCGACAGTTGCTATTATGTTGCGGAAACGAAGGAAATTGAATATCGAGATATTTACACCTACTATATAGATAAGAGGTGTGAGAGATAACACCTACACAACTACACCTTCTATAGATAAGAGGTGTGAGAGATAACACCTATACAGTCTACATCTACACCTACTATATAGAGGTATAAGTAATAGTACTAATTACAGTAAAACTACAGTAGAATTTGAATAGTAATAATTATATACTTTTTCTTATTTGATCGAAAATGTACAACCGTCCTATAACTCATAACTTCCCCGAGATCATTTAGCTATAAATATTTTCCATTAGTGTGAACAAACAGAGCTTTTGTCTCTTGTTCTCGCATATCGATTAGTAGTCTGAGAAATTGTACACTCTACGGTGTACTATCGGAGAAAAGAGTCACTCTACGGTGTACTATCGGAGAAAAGAGTCACTCTACGGTGTACTATCCAAGAAAAGAGTCACTCTGCGGTGTACTATCGGAGAAAAGAGTCACTCTACGGTGTACTATCGGAGAAAAGAGTCACTCTACGGTGTACTATCCAAGAAAAGAGTCACTGTGATGATGTACTATCAGAGAAAAGAGTCACTCTGCGGTGTACTATCGGAGAAAAAGGTCACTCTGCGGTGTACTATCGGAGAAAAAGGTCACTCTACGGTGTACTATCGGAGAAAAGAGTCACTCTACGGTGTACTATCAGAGAAAAGAGTCACTCTACGGTGTACTATCAGAGAAAAGAGTCACTCTACGGTGTACTATCAGAGAAAAGAGTCACTGTACGGTGTACTATCCAAGAAAAGAGTCACTCTGCGGTGTACTATCAGAGAAAAGAGTCACTGTACGGTGTACTATCCAAGAAAAGAGTCACTCTGCGGTGTACTATCGGAGAAAGAGTCACTGTACGGTGTACTATCGGAGAAAAGAGTCACTCTGCGGTGTACTATCGGAGAAAAGAGTCACTCGGCTGTGTACTATCGGAGAAAAGAGTCACTCGGCGGTGTACTATCGGAGAAAAGAGTCACTCTACGGTGTACTATCGGAGAAAAGAGTCACTCCACGGTGTACTATCGGAGAAAAGGGTCACTCGGCGGTGTACTATCGGAGAAAAGAGTCACTCGGCGGTGTACTATCGGAGAAAAGAGTCACTCCACGGTGTACTATCGGAGAAAAGAGTCACTCCACGGTGTACTATCGGAGAAAAGGGTCACTCTGCGGTGTACTATCGGAGAAAAGAGTCACTCGGCTGTGTACTATCGGAGAAAAGAGTCACTCGGCGGTGTACTATCGGAGAAAAGAGTCACTCTACGGTGTACTATCGGAGAAAAGAGTCACTCGGCTGTGTACTATCGGAGAAAAGAGTCACTCGGCGGTGTACTATCGGAGAAAAGAGTCACTCTACGGTGTACTATCGGAGAAAAGAGTCACTCGGCGGTGTACTATCAGAGAAAAGAGTCACTCTACGGTGTACTATCAGAGAAAAGAGTCACTGTACGGTGTACTATCCAAGAAAAGAGTCACTCTGCGGTGTACTATCAGAGAAAAGAGTCACTGTACGGTGTACTATCCAAGAAAAGAGTCACTCTGCGGTGTACTATCGGAGAAAGAGTCACTGTACGGTGTACTATCGGAGAAAAGAGTCACTCTGCGGTGTACTATCGGAGAAAAGAGTCACTCGGCTGTGTACTATCGGAGAAAAGAGTCACTCGGCGGTGTACTATCGGAGAAAAGAGTCACTCCACGGTGTACTATCGGAGAAAAGAGTCACTCCACGGTGTACTATCGGAGAAAAGGGTCACTCTGCGGTGTACTATCGGAGAAAAGAGTCACTCGGCTGTGTACTATCGGAGAAAAGAGTCACTCGGCTGTGTACTATCGGAGAAAAGAGTCACTCGGCGGTGTACTATCGGAGAAAAGAGTCACTCTACGGTGTACTATCGGAGAAAAGAGTCACTCCACGGTGTACTATCGGAGAAAAGGGTCACTCGGCGGTGTACTATCGGAGAAAAGAGTCACTCGGCGGTGTACTATCGGAGAAAAGAGTCACTCCACGGTGTACTATCGGAGAAAAGAGTCACTCCACGGTGTACTATCGGAGAAAAGGGTCACTCTGCGGTGTACTATCGGAGAAAAGAGTCACTCGGCTGTGTACTATCGGAGAAAAGAGTCACTCGGCGGTGTACTATCGGAGAAAAGAGTCACTCTACGGTGTACTATCGGAGAAAAGAGTCACTCGGCTGTGTACTATCGGAGAAAAGAGTCACTCGGCGGTGTACTATCGGAGAAAAGAGTCACTCTACGGTGTACTATCGGAGAAAAGAGTCACTCGGCGGTGTACTATCGGAGAAAAGAGTCACTCGGCGGTGTACTATCGGAGAAAGGAGTCACTCGGCGGTGTACTATCGGAGAAAAGAGTCACTCTACTGTGTACTACCGGAGAAAAGAATCAACTCTGCAGATGATGTACGTGTCAACTGTCAACCAAATAATTACTGCAATTTTGTACTGCAAATAATGTACTGCAATTTCCATCTCTTTTCACTCATTTCCAATCCTTTTTAAAGTTTTTAATGAATAATATTCTATAATGATCTGATATTGATCACTTGGGAAAAATAAGAACATAGTAATTAGTTGTTTGTGATTAAAATATTCTTGTGGTGAGTACATTTGTATAAGCTAATGCACCATGCAATGTATTAAATTACATTGTGACATAAAAAAATATAAATAGAATCAACACAGTGACTCTTTTTTAGGTCATAATGATGATACATCATCACAGTGACTCTTTTCTCTGATAGTACATCTACACAGTGACTCTTTTCTCTGATAGTACATCATCACAGTGACTCTTTTCTCTGATAGTACATCATCACAGTGACTCTTTTCTCTGATAGTACATCATCACAGTGACTCTTTTCTCTGATAGTACATCATCACAGTGACTCTTTTCTCTGATAGTACATCATTACAGTGACTCTTTTCTCTGATAGTACATCATCACAGTGACTCTTTTCTCTGATAGTACATCATCACAGTGACTCCTTTCTCTGATAGTACATCATCACAGTGACTCTTTCCCCTGATAGTACATCATCACAGTGACTCTTTTCTCTGATAGTACATCATCACAGTGACTCTTTTCTCTGATAGTACATCATCACAGTGACTCTTTTCTTTGATAGTACATCATCACAATGACTCTTTTCTCTGATAGTACATCATCACAGTGACTCTTTTCTCTGATAGTACATCATCACAGTGACTCTTTTCTCTGATAGTACATCATCACTGTGACTCTTTTCTCTGATAGTACATCATCTCAGTGACTCTTTTCTCTGACAGTACATCATCACAGTGACTCTTTTCTCTGATAGTACATCATCACAGTGACTCTTTTCTCTGACAGTACACCATCACAGTGACTCTTTTCTCTGATAGTACATCATCACAGTGACTCTTTTCTCTGATAGTACATCATCACAGTGACTCTTTTCTCTGATAGTACATCATCACAGTGACTCTTTTCTCTGATAGTACATCATCACAGTGACTCTTTTCTCTGATAGTACATCATCGCAGTGACTCTTTTCTCTGACAGTACATCATCACAGTGACTCTTTTCTCTGATAGTACATCATCACAGTGACTCTTTTCTCTGATAGTACATCATCACAGTGACTCTTTTCTCTGATAGTACATCATCGCAGTGACTCTTTTCTCTGATAGTTCATCATCACAGTGACTCTTTTCTCTGATAGTACATCATCACAGTGACTCTTTTCTCTGACAGTACATCATCACAGTGACTCTTTTCTCTGATAGTACATCATCACAGTGACTCTTTTCTCTGATAGTACATCATCACAGTGACTCTTTTCTCTGACAGTACATCATCACAGTGACTCTTTTCTCTGATAGTACATCATCACAATGACTCTTTTCGCTGATAGTACATCATCACAGTGACTCTTTTCTCTGATAGTACATCATCACAGTGACTCTTTTCTCTGATAGTACATCATCACAGTGACTCTTTTCTCTGATAGTACATCATCACAGTGACTCTTTTCTCTGATAGTACATCATCACAGTGACTCTTTTCTCTGATAGTACATCATCACAGTGACTCTTTTCTCTGATAGTACATCATCACAGTGACTCTTTTCTCTGATAGTACATCATCACAGTGACTCTTTTCTCTGATAGTACATCATCGCAGTGACTCTTTTCTCTGATAGTACATCATCACAGTGACTCTTTTCTCTGATAGTACATCATCACAGTGACTCTTTTCTCTGATAGTACATCATCACAGTGACTCTTTTCTCTGATATTGCATCATCACAGTGACTCTTTTCTCTGAGAGTACATCATCACAGTGACTCTTTTCTCTGATAGTACATCATCACAGTGACTCTTTTCTCTGAGAGTACATCATCACAGTGACTCTTTTCTCTGATAGTACATCATCACAGTGACTCTTTTCTCTGATAGTACATCATCACAGTGACTCTTTTCTCCGAGAGTACATCATCACAGTGACTCTTTTCTATGATAGTACATCATCACAGTGACTCTTTTCTCTGATAGTACATCATCACAGTGACTCTTTTCTCTGATAGTACATCATCACAGTGACTCTTTTCTCTGATAGTACATCATCACAGTGACTCTTTTCTCTGATAGTACATCATCACAGTGACTCTTTTCTCTGATAGTGCATCATCACAGTGACTCTTTTCTCTGATAGTACATCATCACAGTGACTCTTTTCTCTGATAGTACATCATCACAGTGACTCTTTTCTCTGATAGTACATCATCACAGTGACTCTTTTCTCTGATAGTACATCATCACAGTGACTCTTTTCTCTGATAGTACATCATCACAGTGACTCTTTTCTCTGATAGTACATCATCACAGTGACTCTTTTCTCTGACAGTACATCATCACAGTGACTCTTTTCTCTGATAGTACATCTACACAGTGACTCTTTTCTCTGATAGTACATCATCACAGTGACTCTTTTCTCTGAGAGTACATGACATCTGACTAAACATATTGATTTACATTATCGATATCATGTGACTTCATCAGTCTCTCTATACTGTAGGATAAATGAAAGGCAAATATAGGGTACATGGTCTACCTAAGCATTTTTCAGTAAATGTTTCAAGTTGCTGATAGATTCTCTACCATATTTATTATTTAATTATCTAATCGCTGGTCAGAGAAGAAGATAATAATTATCGTTTTATTTAACTCTATACTTATTTTGAACATATTTTGTTTTGTCATTTTTAAGTTTATATCTTAATTGAATTAATTTAATATCCATTGTAGTACACCATTTAGTACTGTTAATTAGTTTAATTTTTGTGTTTTTTTACCGTAGAATTTGTGGCCATTTTCTCCAATTACTTCTAACTTATTTTCCCCATTAATTTGAAAGCAATTTAAAGTGAATTAACAACTGGAGAAGCTTTTAACTTTTATTGTTCCCAAAGTGATATTTAAGGCGAGACGTTACTGACGTTACACGGTAATGACGTTACACGTTACTGTCGTTACACTATACTGACGTTACACGTTACTGACGTTACACTTTTCTGACGTTACACGGTTAAACGGTACTGACGTTACACGTTACTGACGTTACACGTTAATGACGTTACATGTTA
>CANNZV010003437.1:64540-87371 GCA_947561585.1 Caprella mutica
GGTAATAACTTTACACGTTAATATCGTTACACGTTATTAACGTTAATATTTTTAAACGTTACTATGTTACTATAAACGTTACACATGTAAATGGTATCTACTAACGTTACACAATTTTTGAATGAGGGGTTATATATTCACATTTGTCTTCAATATATAGAGATTAATAGGTATATTTTACCTATGAAATCTAATTAATTCCAGTACTACCTCTGTGTTCTATTCACCACAACCAATTATTCTCTGTCTACCACATTACCTAAATAGTTTCACAATAAATATATTGTTTTTTCAGCTCAGAAAATTTGTTTATAGCAGGTCTGACTGTCCTCAACTTGCTGTTAATTTGGGCAGTGAAAGACTGCTCTAAAACTTTCCCCTCCCGCTCCCCCGCCTCCCTTTTGGAAAATTCACCCCCTTCTACCTTGAATAGTACCTCCTCCCCTCCTCCCTTCCTTTCATATTCCCCATCCCCCCTCCTTCATTTGGGTACTCAAGTCACGTGTTTCCTAAGTTGCTAATTAGAGACAGATGAAATGACGAGTCACTGTGCACTGCAGTGCCTTAGTCAGAGTCACTGTGAACTGCAGTGACCTAAGCAATGAATTAGGTTAGTTAAAAAACCTTCTATTTTAATAAATTCATTGATAAACACATTGTAATATTATTTTTTATAAATTCATTGGAATATCCTCAGTCATAGTGAAATAATGTTCTCTTTATCCGTAGACCTGTGACGAAATTATCTTAATTCTTCCAACTTATCATTGTTATTTACAATTTTGAATGTAAATTAAATTGGTTTGTTTGAATTATTACTATGCATAGTAGTATTAAGTTTAATTTTTATCATGCATCTTAGTAGTTGCTTTCTAATTTTTAGAACACATTACATTAGTTAGTTTCAATCCTTACCAAAAAAGTGTCAATATCCATGTACTCTGTACAGTAACATCTCCCTCCACACCCTCCCCAGGCAACAAGCATTATTCTTGGGATAGAAAAGGAATAAACCAGGGAAGAAGGATATATTCCTGGGATATTCCCTTACTATCCCAGGAACAAACCCTAGCTGCCTTGGTCAATGGCTTAGCACTAATACTTTTATTGCAGTGTTAACTTTGCTCTGTGTTACTTACTTCAAGTTCCTGTACGGCAAACTCTCTTTCTCGCTAACATTAACTGCTTCCAAACACGCTATGGGGAAACAAATGAAAGGGAAATAACTGGAATATTCTGTAGTTATGAGTGGAATTTGACTGAATAACTTAGTAATAGCATATTTTTCTTATTAGTTGCAAGTTTCGAGTTATCGGACGGTTTCACATTTTCGATCATAGAAGAATTTATATAATAATTATTATTTAGCTTTTATTGTAATTGGTATCCATGATACCTGCAGGTAACATGGATACCATTGAAATCAATTTAAATAATAATTATTATAATTTTTTCTTATATGATCGAAAAGGTGTAACCGTCCGATAACTCAGAACATACCCTTTTTGTTTGAATTTTTTTAATTGTATTGTCAGTGAAATAAAATGGTATCAAATTCACTTGACATAAAAACTGTTAATTTCTTTTATTGTACAGTATCAATGCAGAGAATTAAAGAAATGAATGTTCTGGAACTTACCCTCATCTAGGGATATTCCCCTTAATTCTCAACACTTCAGAGGGTAAAACAATGGAAGCTCTTCTAGTTGGGGAAGTAAATTCTAGGACTTACCCTTTGTTAGGGGAAATACCCTGAATTCAGTGTGAATGCATCCTTTTATATCAAAAGATTAGGGGAAAAGCTCTCGAGGAAATGCATTGAATTGAATTGATTTTCCGCATGAAATTTCACCAAATCTAATCTGATTAATGCTATTAAATACTAGTAGTGTTAGAGAAGATATATTCCCAATATTTTGTCGAATATCCAATTTTCGGTCAAATATTCAATTTTCGGTCAAATATCAGATTTATGTCAAATATTCAATTTTTTATCAAATTTCTTATTTTTCTCAAATTTTCTTTTTTTTTATCAAGTTTACATTTTTATCAAAATTTCAATAATTTTTCGGTCAAATTTCCAAGTTTTTGATCAAATTTCCATTTTTTTGTCTAATTTTATTTTTTATGAAATTTCAAAATTTCTTTCAGTTCCAAATATTGTACCTATAAAACTTTAACATCTTCTAATACATATTCCACTATTTTTTCTCGCTCATTTCAGCAGAATAATAATCCCCATGCACACAATGTGCTGAGTCATGCTTTTCACTGTTGTTGTTATTTTCAATGCACTCTAATGTATTGGAGAGGGAGAGAAGAATGCAGACATGCATTGTCTAGTAATGCAGGCATGCATTGTCTAATAATGCATGTCTTTATTCCCATTTTCCCATTGCTTTTATAATTTCCAATGACAAATAACTCTTTGGTTTTTTCAATGGTTCTCTCCATTCATTATTTCTATGGTATAATGCCTTATATTTTTGCTAGGATTATTCTCATTTCGTTAAGTATTTGTTTTCTTTATATATATTTCTTTATATTTCATAAAGGATAAACATTTATAATGTGTTTGTGTTTTGTTTGTACGTTACGCCTTTGACTCGGCATACTTGTTAGGGGTTATATCTAAATATTATATAAAATGATGTAAAGGCTATTATGATAATAAACTAATAAGAAATTCATCCTAGCCCATTTCTGTTAAACCTATTCAGACTGATATAATTTAGGGATCTAAAAGACTGAGTGCGTAGGATTCGCTACACATTTTATATTTAGAAAACCGGTGGCTTGAATTTTTGTCAGTTCGTTGCATTTATCATATAAATGTACTGTACAAAATTGCATGTACCCACGATTTATAGGAGCAAAGTTATTACATTGAAAGTATTCTTTAACGAACTGTGTATGTTACACTTCGGTGGGGGTGAAATGGGGGGTGCTATATCTAGAGGTAGTGTGTACGTGAGCTGTTTGCCCAGTCACTGTTATTTCTGAGGGCAATTAATTGCAAATATTAACTATAAATTGGTAAATATAATTAATTCTGTTAATTGTGATAAATGAAAAACATTGAAATACTAATCATTCATTTATTTCCTGTTCTAATTGATTGCTTGGTGCGTAGCGACATCTGGCAACTATGTGTTTGTATGTGCGTTAGTGTCTTGCGGGAGTACTGTGGGGGTAGTCACACGCACATATTCTCAGTGAATTATAGAATTATATTCACATTCATTCCTAGCATAATGTTCTTGTTGGCATATGAGAAAAAATTAGAGTATGACCATTTACAAATATATCAAACGAAAAAGTCATGAAATCTTAGTGGATTCGAATCATGTACAAATATTTTATCACTAGTATAAAGTCTTGTCGAGCTGAAACTCCTCAGTCAGTCTTCTAAGGGTTGAGGACTGACCTGTGACTAACCCACAACGACTGACTCTAAAGTTAGTAACCAACTGACTGACTGACTGCATTAATAACCAACTAGAATCTCGTCCATAATTTAGGTGGTCCAACAATATCTCATAGGCCTCAGATAACCACACGAATTCTAATTGTACTAATTGGCTTATGCATTTCACATAAAAAAAGGTTCATTTATTATAAGAATATCTAAGCTGCATTCTACACATCATTATATCTCTTATTACTATGTGGGAAAGATACCTATGACTAAGTACTTCACGACTTATTTTACTGCTGTGATCGTGTAATAAATTTTTTCTAGCTAATCTCGAATTTTTATTTTTATTTCAAAATTATGATAATTTTTGATTGAATATACGTCGAATTTTTGTAGGTAGATGTTGTTTTCATCCTCCTTTATATCTGTCGCCCCATCATAAATTTTATCGAAATAGACTGAACGGTTTAAAAAATCATAATTTTAACACATTTATTTCAATTGTTACATAATATCAATCTTATGTCATTTATCGTCTTCATTATTTTACTTTTAGAAACTATGGTTTGTTCCAGATACAGGAATGCGTGGTATACATTTTTACCAACAGGTAGTCGATGTACTAGCTTATATGATAGTGTAGGTCATAGAGCTTAGTGTAGGTCATAGAGCTTAGTGTAGGTCATAGAGCTTAGTGTAGGTCATAGAGCTTAGTGTTGGTCATAGAGCTTAGTGTAGGTCATAAAGCTTAGTGTAGGTCATAGAGCTTAGTGTAGGTCATAAAGCTTAGTGTAGGTCATAAAGCTTAGTGTAGGTCATAAAGCTTAGTGTAGGTCATAAAGCTTAGTGTAGGTCATAGAGCTTAGTGTAGGTCATAAAGCTTAGTGTAGGTCATAAAGCTTAGTGTAGGTCATAAAGCTTAGTGTAGGTCATAAAGCTTAGTGTAGGTCATAAAGCTTAGTGTAGGTCATAGAGCTTAGTGTAGGTCATAGAGCTTAGTGTAGGTCATAGAGCTTAGTGTAGGTCATAAAGCTTAGTGTAGGTCATAGAGCTTAGTGTAGGTCATAGAGCTTAGTGTAGGTCATAGAGCTTAGTGTAGGTCATAGAGCTTAGTGTAGGTCATAGAGCTTAGTGTAGGTCATACAGTTCTGAAAAAGAAGATACATTTCCTACCTTGTAGCTGATGTAGTGTAGATGCATCATCTAGAGTCTAGAGTCTATATGATGTATCTTCTGTCTCAGAACTCTATGACCCCAATCTCTCTCTCTATCTCTCTCTCCCCCATGACACCATCCTATCTGATTTTGATCACCTAATGGTCCGAAACCGACAGCTTAGAGTGCATAAAGGAAAACGCTATGGTATTCGGACACTCAGAGTTCTCGAATCATAGGTGATGAGCTAAATATTTAAGATTTTCTGATTGAGAAAAAGAGTACTTTAAACCGATAGTGCTTACTGAGAATTTTCATAACATTATTCGTCACGTACACTTCGGCACCAACGCATTTTTGACTCTGCATCAATGTTCACAATTACTTTGCAATTGCATATAAAAAATGATTTCGAATGAAAACACAAGCTAAATATGTGTTTTATATCAAGTTTTTGAGTAACTTGCGCACATGTGAAGCATAATGTGTGGTTAAAAAACAAACAACATGTTCATATAACAGGAAAATTTTGCTTTATAACGGACTGTATAGCTTCATAAAATGGAGAGTGTTGGGAAGGGCATCCAATGAGGCATCCCATGATGCATCCCATGATGCATCTCATGATGCATCCCATGAGACATCTGATGAGGCATCCCATGATGTATCCCATGAGGCATCTAATGATGCATCCCATGAAGCATCTCATGATACATCCCATGTGGCACTCCATGATACATCTCGTGTGGCACCCCATGATGCATCTCATGATGCATCTCATGTTGCATCTCATGTTGCATCTCATGTTGCATCCCATGATGCATCCCATCAGACATCTCATCAGGCATCCCATCAGGCATCCCACTGATACAAGTAATGTATTTTACCGGGTACAAATTGCTCTTTCTGCTCACGAGGTTTTTCATAATCGAGTAAATTGTTTTACCTTTACTAAAACTGCTCTTCACTTTACTCCGTGATTTTTAATTTTCAAAAAAAGAAATTTTGAAATATTCACCAAATTCCGTTACATAAAGAAATCAATTAGGGTAAGTTACGAATTATCGGTCAGTACTACATCTTCGGTCATACGAGAATAAAAATATAAAAATAATAATTAATATCTTAATACTAATCGTTTTTTCTTATATGACCGAAGATGTAGTACTTACCGATAATTCGTAAAACTTATACGTAACCTAGAGCTGGAATTATGTTAGGTGTAATGTTTGTTTTTTGGACAACAAAATAGAATAGTTCGTATTTAGCATGATATGATTAGCAAAATACCTAACAATGGTAACTACAAAATACTAATTCAGTTATCTCTTCTTTTACATTGGCAGAGTTAAAAGATTTGTACCTAACGCAATGTCCATTTGTAGATAGAGTGGTTTATACTCAATGAGTATGAACACTCGAAAACTCTAATATTTTTTCCAATTTTTGAATATCTTCTCTTGTTTTCGAATATATATTCCAATCTTCGAATATTTTCACTATCTTTCGAATATTTTTTTCGCTTCTTCGAAAAAATTCCAACTTCCGAATATATTTTTCCTAATTTTCGTTGAAAAACGAGTGATCGAAGGTTTTTGATGAAATTAGCTTTCGAATAGAAAAAATAGTTATAAACAGAATAGTAAAATGTCTGAAGCATCAGAAAGATGAATGTGTAAATATTTCACTATTCGAAAAGTCGAACAAACCTTCAAGTGACTTTAAATTCTCCCTTGTGATAATAAGTAGCAGCAATTTTGTGCTGACAGTTTCAAGATAGGCACAAAGTTCTCTCTGCAAGTTTCCTAATGTTCTCTGCAGGGGAAACATAAATTCCGTCTAATTTCGCTACACTTTGTGATATTTAACCGTAATTGCTGAACAGAAAACTTTACGCAACTATGGTAATTTCTTGGTTAGTGGACGGTCACACATTTTCGATCATAAAATAAATTCTTATTATTTAACTCGATATAGTTATTGGTATTCATGATACCTAGGGAATGAAGTTTTGGTATCATGGATACCGAAAAATGAGTTAAAATATAATTAAATAAAGATGAAGATGTGGATTTAAGAAAATAATCAGCTTTGATAGAGCAAAAGAATGATTATCACTGGTACCCCTGAATAGGAAAATTATGGTGGGATCTTAGAAGATTAAGTGGGGATCTAATCTTCTATGACTTTTTCTAGTATAACAGCTTAAAAAAGCTGAATATTTTATACTGTAGGTATATGGCGAATTTTATTCATATATATACTATATGAAATAGATGAATCACTCATAATTCATAAATATTATCGCAATAATTCATTTGAATTTATTGGCCTGTTTTCCGGAATGGGAGAAATTACCAACTGAATAATTCATGAATTCACTTCTCATATATCACCTAAGGTATGTACTCTCGACAGGCATTATGTAACTGTATACGTCAGTGATATATTGGCTAATTTACTGATAGGGTGAGTTACGAATTATAGGTCAGTACCACATCTTCGGTCATATAAGAAAAAACAATATAAAAATTGTCATTATTACACAGTGCTATCTAATACTTCTGCAAACCCGGGTTTGCAGAAGTATTAGATAGCACTGTGTAATAATAACAATTTTTATATTGTTTTTTCTTATATGACCGAAGATGTAGTACTGAACGATATTTCGGAAGGTACCCTAGTAATTCTTTATTATATTTAGTTAAAAATATCAGCCATCATTTTTTGAAATTTTTGATATAATCGCTTATTTTTTAACAGTTTTAACCCCCCAAATATAATAATTAACCTAAACTAGGTAAAAAGTAATTTGTCGATATATCTCGAAAACGAAACGTTCGCTCGAAAAATGGTATTCCTGCAAACATCTTAAAATAGCTACTTTTAACGAAAAAAATTATCAAAATCTCGAAAATCGGTAATGGACTTAAACTACAATTTTACTAAAAATATTGGAGTTCAAATAGAACCGGGGATAATAATCAGTACATAAAAATTGAAGTAGCTACCATCATTGTTCATATATATGGATTCATCAAAAATGCAATCATTTTTGAAAGCACGCGTACACTAGTAATCAATAGAAGAATCCCTTTTTCCATCCGCCGTCGTCTCGTCATCTAATATTTAAAGGTTCTGCGGTGGCGTCGGTAGAAGGATTTGGTCGATAGTCGCCAATATATAGATTGCATAATATGTGTCATACCTGCCGTTATTTAGTGCCAGGTAAGGTAATAAAGAAGCATTACTTGCTTTCTTATTTAAGATTAGAATTGGTAAATTCAATAAAGTCGTTTGTTATTGTCCATTACGGTAAATAGTGATCCTATTATCATAATTTAATATCGTTGAACATTAATATTAATGTAATATTGGATCTCCGTATAAAAATGATTCATCATAATTCATAATAAATGGATTATCTTTTTCTGATCGATGTACATTCGATAAATCTTTTTAATATGATAATCTATCAATGATTATTCGGGTTCCACATTAATCTTTTGTGGTCCAACTTTAATCTTCTAAGGGCCCACCTTAATCTTCTGTGTTCCAACTTTAATCTTCTACGGCCCCACCTTAATCTTCTGTGTTCCCAGCTTCTAATCTTCTACGGCCCCACCTTAATCTTCTGTGTGCCTACTTTAATCTTCTATGGCCCCACCTTAATCTTCTGTGTGCCTACTTTAATCTTCTACGGCCCCACCTTAATCTTCTGTGTTCCCATGCTTCTAATCTTCTACGACCGCACCTTAATCTTCTGTGTTCCCATGCTTCTAATCTTCTACGGCCCCACCTTAATCTTCTGTGTTCCAACTTTAATCTTCTACGACCCCACCTTAATCTTCTGTGTTCCAACTTTAATCTTCTACGGCCCCACCTTAATCTTCTGTGTTCCCAGCTTATAATCTTCTACGGCCCCACCTTAATATTCTGTGTGCCTACTTTAATCTTCTACGGCCCCACCTTAATCTTCTGTGTTCCCATGCTTCTAATCTTCTACGGCCGCACCTTAATCTTCTGTGTTCCCATGCTTCTAATCTTCTACGGCCGCACCTTAATCTTCTGTGTTCCCATGCTTCTAATCTTCTACGGCCCCACCTTAATCTTCTGTGTTCCAACTTTAATCTTCTACGGCGCCACCTTAATTTTTCTCTCTCGGTACACGGCTGATGACATGTTCTAGAAAATACAGCTCATAAAAATAGGAAAAACTTAATGAGATGAGAGCCTGTTTCAAGCAGTTATAAAAAACTTAATCACCGTTAGAGGTCTGGCTATAATAGACTAATAATCAATTAACATTATATATAGTTTCTGGTTCTACCAAAGAGATTAGGTGGTTTCTAGTTCGTCCTAGATGGTTCTAGATAAAAGAATTCGTCCTAGATATAAAAATTGGAAATATTCAATAGGTACAAAAATTCAGGAAATGGAAATTCTAGAATTAGGCCTTGTTTAAGAGTATGTACTAAGTCGCCGATTAATTGTCGACTTAAAATTTGTGAAAATATGTAACTTTCACATATATAGACGACTAATGAGCACTTTAATTAGATTTAAAATTAAAATTGGTGACTCATAATCATAAACAGTGGAACCGCGCATCTTTGTTGAAATGTAAACAAAGCCGCCATTATGTTTTGATATGGCGCGCTCCGCGATGTATAATTGTATATCAGTTTTCTGTGAAAGATTGCAATCCTTTGTTATGAATGATGTGGTCACTACTTGTCATTTTAATTTGATGCTCTGTGACTAATTAATGGAAAAAAACAAATGAATAACTATGAAAGAAAGTATGCCTCTCTCAAGTCTCAGGCTCTCTGTGATTGGCTGGTATCAGTTGTATGCCTCTCTCTAATTGGCTGATACGCTCTCAATTATATATTATATGTTTACTTGTGATAAATGATAATTAGGTTGGTATAAAAATATAGGTAAATTGAAGACTGTCGCCTATCAAAATTGGAATTAACTTTTGACGACTGGCGACTGCATTGCTAACTTTTGTTGACTTATTTAAAAAAAAAAGATATATGGGTGACTCAATGAACATTCTCTGAAACTAGGGAATTAGGTACTTAATATCCTCCAAGATAGGCCACGCCCTTTTTCTTGGGTTGGTCAATACACTTCTGTATTAAGTAATCATCATCTGTAATTTATATAAATGCGTGTGCAACGGAATAGAAACCGTAACTACACCAAAACTAGACACCGATTATTACCCATTTGTAACGAATTTTTTTTGGTTAAATGACGCTGAGGAGCTTTATGGATTTTGCCAAAAACGGGATACTTGACCCTTTACCAGCATCATACTATTAATATTATGTACTTTTTTATTTCAAGAGCTTGGAAATATTTCAGTGTGATACACTATAATAAGTCTACTGAAATAAACACGTTCCTTGAGACACTAAAGTGCATCGCACTGACACATTTTGAAGCTCTTCAACCGAATATGTAGCATGTCAAAGTTACTGTTGAAGCACTTAGGTGTGTCACTTCTAGTTGATGCACTTAAGTGTGTCACTTTTAGGACAAAGCTAATGGCGTAACCGTGACACACGCTTCACATCTTTTCAGATGACGTATCATTCAATCTCCATTAAAAAGTATTACAATCAATTAACAAAGCCACTTAGTTCTTGTCACGCTTCAATATCGGCTCATTGATTCCTATAATGGAATACGGAATGATATTCCTAATGGATATCGTGATGAAAGCTTGCAATTTACAAGCAGAATCTTCATGCATTTGCAATGGTAAAAGCTATATTTATTGGATAAATTAATGCGTGGAAATAATAAATAGTCACTAATTCGAATCGGATATCCGAATCCTAATGCATCAGCAATTAATTTATTTTTTATATTTTTTTTTTTAATTATTCTTATTTTTTAAGGGAGATATAATTAGAACTGAAAAATAAAATTGTATTTCAATTTTCATAATCAGAATGATAATATTGCTAATATTTATTGTGTATTCATGAATGAAAAATAAATGGTTTTAGTAAACAATTTGCACCTACATAAAATAGGTGCAAATTTTAGCCCTTTAACTCTTGAAACATATAAAAAAAATATTTAGTTGCAATCCATGATACCTACAGGTATCATGGATACCAATTGAAATAGATAATAATTATATCGTTTTTCTTATATAATTCGAAAGTCTAGTGGAAAAAGTAGGAGGAGCTTAGCAAAAAGTCCGATGGAAAGACTTTGAAAGAAAGAAAACTGTATGTGTGTACGGCCCTTTAAACAAATCATCAGATAACTAAGTGTTCGAATCCTTTTATTTGAGTGACACTCCATTCCAATCCCTACATATCATTCACAGAGTGGTGTAATTTAGAATTACCATAGCAAACTAACTACCAGACAGATAATTAGCCAGAGTAAACTCATCTGTAATAAAAAAATAATTAAAAGCAAACCCAGTTAGTGTGATTAGAGTACAGTACCATCAGTTAAGTAACTATCTACCATCACACTCACTCAGTTGGTGTAGTTACAGTACCATCAGTTAAGTAACTACCTACCATCACACTCACTCAGTTGGTGTAGTTACAGTACCATCAGTTAAGTAACTACCTACCATCACACTCACTCAGTTGGTGTAGTTACAGTACTATCAGTTAAGTAACTATCTACCATCACACTCACTCAGTTGGTGTAGTTACAGTACTATCAGTTAAGTAACTACCTACCATCACACTCACTCAGTTGGTGTAGTTACAGTACCATCAGTTAAGTAACTACCTACCATCACACTCACTCAGTTGGTGTAGTTACAGTACTATCAGTTAAGTAACTATCTACCATCACACTCACTCAGTTGGTGTAGTTACAGTACCATCAGTTAAGTAACTATCTACCATCACACTCACTCAGTTGGTGTAGTTACAGTACCATCAGTTAAGTAACTACCTACCATCACACTCACTCAGTTGGTGTAGTTACAGTACTATCAGTTAAGTAACTACCTACCATCACACTCACTCAGTTGGTGTAGTTACAGTACTATCAGTTAAGTAACTACCTACTATCACACTCACTCAGTTGGTGTAGTTACAGTACCATCAGTTAAGTAACTATATACCATCACACTCACTCAGTTGGTGTAGTTACAGTACTATCAGTTAAGTAACTATCTACCATCACACTCACTCAGTTGGTGTAGTTACAGTACTATCAGTTAAGTAACTACCTACCATCACACTCACTCAGTTGGTGTAGTTACAGTACCATCAGTTAAGTAACTACCTACCATCACACTCACTCAGTTGGTGTAGTTACAGTACTATCAGTTAAGTAACTACCTACCATCACACTCACTCAGTTGGTGTAGTTACAGTACCATCAGTTAAGTAACTATCTACCATCACACTCACTCAGTTGGTGTAGTTACAGTACCATCAGTTAAGTAACTACCTACCATCACACTCACTCAGTTGGTGTAGTTACAGTACTATCAGTTAAGTAACTATCTACCATCACACTCACTCAGTTGGTGTAGTTACAGTACCATCAGTTAAGTAACTACCTACCATCACACTCACTCAGTTGGTGTAGTTACAGTACTATCAGTTAAGTAACTACCTACCATCACACTCACTCAGTTGGTGTAGTTACAGTACCATCAGTTAAGTAACTATCTACCATCACACTCACTCAGTTGGTGTAGTTACAGTACTATCAGTTAAGTAACTATCTACCATCACACAGATATATCTTCTCTTTCTTTTTTTCTGTCCTGCAATAATTTCCGTGTAGGAAGCACAACATTTTGGTTTCAATTCATTAGATGGAATGTAAATTCTATCGCTATCTCTAACCATTTCCGTACATATGTCTTCAATTTATGTCTCCGTGACATTCGAATAACAGTCTCTGGCTTTCGACAGCGAACTTCAAATTTCAATCAGGGTGAGTGTTCCGAACTGTATTAGATAATTCCAATCGTATGACATAAAATTCAATTGCACTATTCGGAACATGAGACCTTTTTTGAGACCAGTTTTACAAACGAAGTGTCAATAATGATTCGGGACCGTTGCCAAGTAAAGCTGGAGAATGGGGATAATTGTCAATAAATTATAGTTAGTTTAATGGTTATTCCAAATTAAGTTAGAAGCACGTTATATTGTGATTAATGGCAATTCGAAACATGTCTACTGAAGATGATATATTGGATGTTAAGCCTAAGTCAGTTGGTAGGGACCGAACGAATGGCGGTGAGAATGGTGTTCTGTTGAACAGCTCAGCAAATTAATTCTCAAGTCATCTTGCTAAAGCAATAAGAGCGAATTGAAGCAATAACCTCAATACGAAATCATATAGCTTGTAATAATTGCCTTTGCATAATTGCGGAGGGTTATATTTTGATCAGAATTTATTTTTTATTTGTTGATTTTTTTGCATAGCTCAAAAAGTATTGATCAAATTATTCCAGGAACCATTTTATTAGATTATTTAAAGAAGGTCTGCTTCTTCTGGCAGGGGCCTTTATAAAAAGAATTATTAAATTCAGAGAGTGGTCGGGACAAAGGTCAAGGACAAGGTCATTTAAAACTCAAAAAGTGTTCAACCAAATTGCCTGAAATCTGGTGTGCCGATTGGTCATTATCCAGGAACCATTTGGTTAGATTTTGGGAGCGATTTGGTCAAAGGTCAAGGTCATTAATAACTCAAAAATTATTCAATTGTGGCGTCGGTGAAGGTATGCACTCTACGAGTACCCGTTCTTACTTATATGTTCATCACGAACACATATTAGGTTGTTGAATACTGAACAGCTTCCAATGATCTAAAATACGAACGGTTTCAACTAATAGAGGATGTTTTTGTTCGAAATAGACAGTCAATAGTTTGGACAGTTCGTGTTGGGAGTTTTAGGTGTTTGCTGCGTTATAATGAGGAAAGTTCTAGAGAACAGACAACAGGAAAGGTGTTGCTGTTGATTGATTGCACTGTTGTGAAGGAGAGAACGGGTAGCTGGAAAAGAAGAACTGTTGTTAAAACAGAAAACGTGAGATGGTTTCTTGTTTCAGATTTTGAAAGGTGTATGAAATAATGAAAAGCTAGGATAGGCACTTGGTAGAGGGCATCCCCTCACCACCGCTTATAAATGATCTTGACCATCCAATAATTCTTAGGTTATAAATGACCTTGACCTTTGACCCGTTCGCTCCTAAATTCTGATTGTATACAAGTTCCTGGGTAATGACCAATCGACCCTCCAAATTTCATGCAATTTGGTTGAAGGTAAAAAAAGAACTTATTTCTGACAGTTATTTCCCGTTAAAATAAATACTACTTAGAGAATCACAAAGTACAAAAAAAATCGAATAATGATTTTAAATATGAATTTCTAATACTATCACATTATTTACATATATTCTCTTTACTCTTTCCAGTTTATTGTATTATTGTTTATATGTTGCATTCCTTCACTTCCCTCCTTTCTCTATACACCGTAACAGGATATTCTCTCTTACCCTCCTAGTCCATTATTGAACAAGCCTTTTCTATGCTCAAGTGTCCATGTACCACCTCACTAGAAAGTAGTTGACTTTTGAGACTGATAGTACAAGGATACCAAGTCCATACTATGCTATCAGTTAAAACGCAGCGTTTTCAATGCTAGTGCAGTATTGGCTTTAACCCTTTTCTTCCTGACGGTATCTGCAGTTGCCATGTAATTGTATGCTATTTTTACATCCATGTAACATGACGGAATTTTCCGTTCTGGGCCGAAAAAGTGTTAATGTATTTTATTTTTAAAGTCTTTATATACAATGTATTATTGTGACTAATTAGATGCTTTCTTTAAAAACATCATACAAAAATGATATTTAAACTGATGACAAAAATTAAAAAGCCCGTCCAGTGCTGTTATTGAAATTAATGAGCGAAAATTTGTCAAACTGATTTCCGTTCATTTAAATGAATTTGTGTTAAGCAACTCCAAACAGTAATTGCAAATTGCCTTTTCTGTAGACTGAGTGTTCTGAGAAGGCGACTGTTTGACCTCTGACCCAATAAATGTCAGTGTAAATACAACCTAAGGGACACTGAGTGAGTTTGATGGGTGCATGGGGTTCCAAAAAGAATCTTCAGCTGTTAGTAAAACATATTTGTTGTTTGTGGAGATAAAATCGAGCAAACTAATTAGGTAAAAATCAAGGTGTGTGAATCAGTTTAGGTTATACAGGGTGACCCACAAAAAAGTGTACCCAATAGTTTGAATTAATATAATATTGTACACGTACAATCTTAAGCAATGACGGTGGTAGAATGGATAGATGAAAAAAAATTTAATTCACTTCAACTTATTTTTTATCTACTTATAAATACGATATTTATATTAATTCTAAGTTAGTACACTTTTTGTGTATAAAATTGGTTTATATAAAAGTCTATTTTCAAAAATTCTCTTAAATTTTAATGTAACCCAGAGAGAAACTTGTGATAGTACCGTAAAAGATTATGTGGAACCGCATCTTATTCTTCCGTCATCCCACCTTAACTTTTTAACTGGGAAAATTGTCACAGAATTCATCTCTGTTTATAATTTTTTTCGATTATAATTCATGTATTTTATCCATGAAATTTAATATACTACTTTTTTATATATCTGGTAATATATTAATACAACTACATGTAGTTGTTAACGTTAACAACTATATAATATACATGTAGTTGTGACGTTAACAACTACACAATATACATGTAGTTGTTTACTGTTAACAACTACATGTAGTTGTTTAACGTTAACAACTATATGTAGTTGTTAACGTTAACAACTACATGTAGTTGTTATCGTTAACAACTATATGTTGTTTTAACGTCACTATAGTAACTATTTAACATATCATTTAATAGGGTAACTACTCAATTACCGCATGCTCACAGTTACCGTACAAGGGGCGTTAACACCAGTCATTAGCCAATCTGAATGTTGAGAATTTCACCTATCATGACGTAACACTCACCTTACGGTAACTGTAAGCAGTCGGTAATCGAGTCGTTACCCTAGTTAACTTAGAACATTATTATGTCGTTTTCATATAAATACGATCTTAATTAGCACACATATGTTAACTGGTATGTAAAAACATTACCTATAAAGGTTTCGAACCCTAGTGTCGAATAGAGACATTCCAATTGTTCATCTCCGTAAGATGTTATTTGTTCTTCAACCCCTCGCTTATTTCTCTCTTAATATCCCCATTGGAACCTTTATTACAGTCTCGTAAAAAGTTATTTGGATACGCATTATCCCCCTCATCCAATACAGGGATAGGGATGTGGATAGTTATTTGGATATATATTTATATTGTAAGTTATATAACATCAATTACTTGTACTTATAGAGAGAGAGAAAGTTATGGTGGGGCCATAGAAGATTGAGATGATCCCCTCTCAATCTTCTGTGGCCCCAACATAACTCTCTCCCCTAATGATTTATAATTACTAGCCAATTATTGATTATGTGAAATTATTTTTCTAATATTTTAATAATATGAATTTTTATAAAACAATAATTAATTAATGCATAAAAACAGTAATTTTTATATCAATATAATTATTTGTATTTAATCTAATTAATTTTCTTTGTTTCTTTTTCAGGTATGCACCATCTTTTCACATTCGTACAATAATTTAAGGTAAGACTTATGCTAACCCAAATTTATTTAGTTATACTTTTAGTTATTTAGTATACGTATGAATCAATATAGAATATACGTATTATCAATGCATATTTACTGATTAGTCATGGAGTAATGATATACAGTATAGAGAGTCCAGCGATTGCAGGACGGTGAGAACGAAGGTGCTAAACCTTATTTTGTGCCAGTTATATTATTACTCTATTGAACTAACGCCAGATTGCCAGTCACGTGACCCAAAATAAGGAATTAACCCGCCTGCAAGACGCGATATAATTTTGGTCACTGGCTCACCACTTGTGGTTAGTGATGGTCTTTATTGTTTTTAATTTCCTTCAGAATCCATGATACGAGTTTACAAGGTTTAATTACTTTTTTCTCATTTATATATTTTTAAAATAATGAGTAGTAAATACGACAATAACCAATCAATATTAAAAAAAAATCAATATTTTGTAGTAATACTAACCAGTAACTCTATTTAATATAAATAAAAATGCGTAACTTCAATTGACAATAATGATTACATTCCCATCTCACGCCTCATTTTATTCCTGGTTACTTTTATGAATATTTTATCAATAGTTTCAGTTAGAATAAAGTTTTGCAATTAATTTACAAGAAAGTCTTTTGAGTAGAAAAAGTTCTAATGAAGCAAACTCGTGTCCAACTGACGATAGAGAGAGTACTACCTTTACAATTACCATTCTATGGTTGATTTGGTGAATGTTATGAAGTTAGCAACTAGGGTAAGGTACGAGTTATCGGACGGTTCCACATGTTCGATCATGTAAGAAATATATATATAATTGATATTGTTTAACTTTCATTAGTTGTATCTGTGATACAGCTCTACAATAACTATTAAATTAGTTGTATATGTGATACAGCTCTACAATAACTATTTAATTAGTTGTATCTGTGATACAGCACTATAATAACTATTTAATTAGTTGTATCTGTGATACAGCTCTACAATAACTATTAAATTAGTTGTATCTGTGATACAGCACTATAATAACTATTTAATTAGTTGTATCTGTGATACAGCTCTACAATAACTATTTAATTAGTTGTATCTGTGATACAGCTCTACAGTAACTATTTAATTAGTTGTATCTGTGATACAGCTCTACAATAACTATTCAATTAGTTGTATCTGTGATACAGCTCTACAGTAACTATTTAGTTAGTTGTAGATACAGCTGTACAATAGCTATTTAATTTTAAGAATTTAATTTGTACTAATTCTGTGACGTCACTAGTTGACTTTTGAAAATAATTACCATGTAATGTTAATACTTCCTTTTTAGCTATACTGTGCCATATAAGAATAAGTACCAACTAGAAGTTGAATAAACTGTCTGTGTTCTTCCCGTTCTTGAAAATGAAATTACTTGCTGTTCCTTCCCTGCCTGCAGTTGTCTTCAACTTCAAAGTCCTTTGTAATCAGTTACCAAGACTTGTCAAGGTAATAACAGTTTACTTTGATCTCCAGTCTCAGCAAATCTTCCTTCTGTACCCAATGGAACTTTAGTTAAATTAATATTGATATCACGATAGATTATGCTGAACTTATTACTTTAGCAAACAGTTAATAAAATTAACAAGGTTTCGTAATACTAATTTCAATCGTATCATTTCAATGCTATATTATTTCCAAAGTTAAACTTGTTTAATATAATATACAGGGTGACCCATAAAAAAGTGTACTCAACTTTGAATTAATATAAATATTGTATTTAAAAATCAATATAAATTAGAGATGAAGTAGGATTAAAACTTAGATCTTTTTACATCTATCCATTCTACCACTGTCCCAATATTGTTACAACATTGTTACAATATATAATATTGGGACAATGTTGTAACAATATTGTAACAACATTGTCCCAATATTGTTACAACATTGTCCCAATATTGTTACAACATTGTCCAATATTGTTACAACATTGTCCCAATATTGTTACAGCATTGTCCCAATATTGTTACAGCATTGTCCCAATATTGTTACAACATTGTCCCAATATTGTTACAACATTGTCCAATATTGTTACAGCATTGTCCCAATATTGTTACAACATTGTCCAATATTGTTACAGCATTGTCCCAATATTGTTACAGCATTGTCCCAATATTGTTACAACATTGTCCCAATATTGTTACAGCATTGTCCCAATATTGTTACAGCATTGTCCCAATATTGTTACAACATTGTCCCAATATTGTTACAGCATTGTCCCAATATTGTATTGCTAGAAACTATAATTTATAGTTTACATCTTCATTTTCCAAAGTGTTACTATAATCCCTCTTACTCATACTCATTTCCCAAAGTGATAGCATGCATAGGTAATTCCGCAGTGATACCTCTGAGAGTGCGCCTGTGACGTCATAGCCAACCCCTCGAATTTATTAGACTGAAAGTGATTGTAATTCTTAAGCCTCATTGGAAAATTTGGGGGAGATGTGACGTGTGAAATATGGCAACACTCAAGATAAATTGGTACGAGGAAACCTTGCTGTAGATATGGCAACACTCTCGGAACTTTGCTATTATTAGATCTATCGAAGCTTTGAGCAATTTGCCTGAATTTTTATGTAGCCCCTACTCTTTTAAAAAGAATATATAAAGTGTTTTTAGCCTTTATAACTCTATATATGTTGATTTTACTTTGATGTATTCAAACCGGTAACCTAGCTATGTTATATAATTTTAAATTCTACAATTCACTTATCTACTTTTTATACTAACAGACTATGATTTTTTTTATTATAATATGCATCATAGATAACTATTGAATTTCATAGTTATCTGGTATTCATATTTATATTTGATTATTTAAATAACTTTTGCCGGTTGAAAAAAAAATGTTATTTACAAAAAAAAATCCTAAAATTCAGTTTATGTTCATTCATGAAACGTACATAACCTCTGTAGTTTTCTACATAATTATTTAGACTGTTTACACTGACCGTTTCTTGCTGTAGCTCTGACGAATAGTTTCAATTATAGTCCAGACATATTTACACCAAAAGGAGAGAGTTATTGCTACACTGAAGAGAAAAGGATTACTTTATGATGAGGAAATTATAGAATAGTGCCATAAAATATATAAGAAATAACGTTAGTGTTAGAATATATTTCGTGTACCGCTGGTGGTGCCACTTTCCTTTCTGTCTGCTTCTTCCAGTCTCTTGTTTTTAATTTCCTTCTGACGTCAGCGATATGGCCTTTGGTTCCGAAGCAGATTTTAAGCCCCTAGTAAATTAATAATTTTTCACAATTGGAAAAATATAAAATCTACTTATTTAAATCACCAATCGTTTGTTTTTTATCGGTGATCATATAATCGATGATAAAAAGATTATCTTGTCCGTCTTTCGTCGGACATTCTCAACATTGTCTAGAGTATGATGTAAGTAATTATGGATATTTCTTGATAAAATACGATCGATATTCATCCCATTTGACATATTTACGAAACTTATAGTATATTGTCTTTCGTCGGACATTCCCGACAGAATATCCTGAAGAAGAAAAATTACTGATATATGACAATAATAAACTATGTACCTATCATAAATATTCCATCTAAGAAGTCTACTACACAATACCAGAAGGTGCATGTCGGGCGTATCATTTTGTTTTAGTTTCCCGTTGTTGTTGTTGTTGTTGTTGTAGAGTCACCATGTTTGTCATTAGGAACACGGGGCCAAATAGCACCACCCTCTTCTCTATCAAATCTGTCTATCGAAGATGGCTTTCTTAAAACTTCTTATAGGATCACAAACTTTTTCGTAAAGGAGCAGCAAAAATACAATCCAATTCCTCGCCCCTGTAGATCGAAAGGATCCCTCTGTTTATTCTAGTCTTTTTATTTGGTGATCTAAGAATTGATCTCGTCAGATATTTAAATTTGGGGGAGGAACTTTTTTTCTGTGTTTTCAGACATCTGTGAGACGAAATTATGGGCTTAAAATGACAGGGTGAATGAATTCGTCATCTCATTTTTGATACTATTTAAGTAAATGAATAATTATAAAATTCAACTAAGATGAAGCTGTCCTATTTTTAATTCGTCTCTAAGATTTCATCACCTGATGTTCGAATTGACGAATGCTGAGCTGATGTTCGAATTGATGAATGTTGAGCTGATGTCTGATTGCCTCCATGAGCTTCAAATGCGATCACTAATAGCATTTAACCTCCTTTAATTTCTGCCTAAATTGCTAATAAGCTTAACAACCATTTAGTACAATGGGATCTGCAGTGAATCTTACCTTCATCTCTCCATTTCATTGGAAGAAAGAAAGAGAAAGAAGGAAAGAAAGAATTCACTTTGATGGAAGAGGATTGGGGAGATTTTCGAATCTAGTTCTATCGAAACCTTGAAAATTTTCATCTTTGGACATTCTATAATTTAGATTTCATACATAATAAATTGAATCCATTTAGAGTTATTTTATTCTTTGAACGTATATGAAAACTTGCTTTTAAATATTTCGCTTATTTTAAAACAATTATAAACTCTTTTTAGAAATAACTTGTTTATTCATCTAACTATTATATTATAATTCCAGATGAATGTTCAGATGAAATTATTAAGTATTTAATTGTGAAGAAGCTATTAAAATATGAAGGGCCGTACACACGTAGGGTTTTTTAAGTCTTTCCACCAGACTTTTTGCTAAGCTCCTCCTACTTTTTCCACGAGAATTTAAGAAAAAGTGATATAATAAATATTTATTTCAGTTGGTATCCATGCTACCTGCAGGTATTTTTGTTATATTCTCGTGGAAAAAGTAGGAGGAGCTTAGCAAAAATATTGGCGAAAAACGAAAAAACTTTAAAAACCCTACGTGTGTACAGCCTTCAAATCAATAATCTCGATCATTGTAGGAAACTGACGTAATTGTTGAATCTCAGCCAGGCTATTCGATCAGGTCAGATAGACAATGTTCAATTTGGTCTTGAGAGTTTGGATCTATTTCGTTAGATTGGTTCTCCATGACTCTGCAGTCTCTCTCCAAGCCAGTGTGTCTGTTCATCAACTTCAGCTAACTCAATTTATTTGAAACAGACTTCAATTTAAGTTACGGTGACAAGTTCTCTCTCAGTGGAGCTAGCAGCTTCTGCTTCGATTTAAACTCTGTTTTTGATGAACGCTAGGGCAGACTTTATGATTAATATTTCTCACACTCTATCTATAACACTGTTTCACGTAATTTCTTTAGTGAAACAGTTTAGTAGAGTTGTACTGTTAATGATATAATGAGATGAAGTTAGTCAGAAGGTGTTAGAACGGATTTCAGGACAAATACCACCGTACAAGCCCTCCCAGACTCTGCAACCAGACCGATAACCTAATCTTCGATGTATAGTACAATTCGTGACCGGAAAATTCGTCCACGAAAAAATCGTCCACGGAAAATTCGTCCACGGAAAATTTCGTTCACGGAAAATTCATCCACTGAAAATTCATCCATTAAACGCAAAATAATTAATTTATATGGAATACAATGTTGGAATTTGTTTTTTATTCGTTTTTTTTTTTTTTTTTCATTGGAGATTTTTGTCCTGTGACCATTAGATTGGTATCCTTCTTCCCATTCATGTCCTTCCATCCCCTCAGCCTAAGATGGAAGACATCAGAAGAATCTTTGCTAATCAAGTTGCCTCTTGATAAAAAGAACACAATGGAGAAAATACCAATCGGATTTGGAGTGTTTGATATTAGGAAATATTATCGGGAGATATTTACGCTACTTGAAGGAAACTCTCCTGCCATTTCGAGCAACAAATTACTGTCAATTTTGACGGTGAAATGAGGACATTATTGCCTACCTATCGATAAAAATTAACGCTACTAACCTAGTCCTCGAAAATTACTCAGTAACCTAGTTACTGGTTCGCGCGGACCAACTTTCACTAAAATGTTTATTAAATCTTATATCGACTTTTTGATATTTAACTTCATAAAAACCGTTACTTATTAATTGCACAAAAGAACAATAATTCATGTAGAAATATAATAACAACAATACCTTTTTTATTATATTCTATAGTGAATCACTGTACAGTCACTGTCAGTACAGTCTCACCTACAGTGTCAGTTATAACCTGTGAATCACTGTACAGTCACTGTCAGTACAGTCTTACCTACAGTGACAGTTATAACCTGTGAATCACTCTACAGTCACTGTCAGTACAGTCTCACCTACAGTGACAGTTATAACCTGTGAATCACTCTATAGTCACTGTCAGTACAGTCTCACCTACAGTGTCAGTTATAACCTGTGAATCACTCTACAGTCACTGTACAGTACAGTCTCACCCACAGTGTCAGTTATAACCTGTGAATCACTGTACAGTCACTGTCAGTACAGTCTCACCTACAGTGTCAGTTATAACCTGTGAATCACTCTACAGTCACTGTCAGTACAGTCTCACCTACAGTGTCAGTTATAACCTGTGAATCACTCTACAGTCACTGTCAGTACAGTCTCACCTACAGTGTCAGTTATAACCTGTGAATCACTGTACAGTCACTGTCAGTACAGTCTC